>JAMXDD010000060.1:0-118916 GCA_024733475.1 Syzygium grande | reverse complement strand
TTCTACTATAAGCGCACTGACAAATCGCGCGTTTTATAAATCCCAAAAATAAGTCAAAATTCGGAATGTTACACGGAGTAACTTCTTTGAGACTCAAAAACTTGTTCATTCAATTAGAAGTACTTATTGAAAATCTTTTGAAAATTAATGTTGCGGACAAAGAAGAATTGTCAATGAATAACAACAACCTTGTGTCTCGACCAGTTGGTAGTGACGGAGGCGGAGTCGGGGAGGACATTGTCTAGTTGATCAAGTGATGGACTTTGACACTATATACCTCTCTTTTTCCTCTTTTATTATAAGATGCTTGTACGATACGTGCAATGGATGTCAAGTTTTTTTCTTCATATTATGTGTTTATATGATATGCAAAAATGTGATTAGAAACTAGTAAATGATTTTTTCACTCTTACTTGTACTTAGGTTATTTAGAATAACGCTTTCGTAGTACAAAACAAGAAAAAAAGAAATATACAACTCATTAACACAATGACTAGTTGACTGTCTACCAAATAAACTACTCTTTTTGAAAAAGGAGGACGGCAGTTTTTTTTCAAATGGCAAAAAAAGGGGGAAAAAAGGAAGAAGCCAAACAAAAAGAACAAAAACAAAAGGTAAGAAATTAGCTCAAATCAAGAGTGGGCTTCTCATTTTTCCACAGAATTCCCAAGCATATTCATTAATGACGCGAATGCAAGCTCCCGCGGAACCTTCTCCTAATGGGAGCAAAGGGGAAAAGCGAGAAAAGGAGGGACACCCCGAAAAGGAGTGCTTGGGAAAAGTTTGCAAAGTTTGGGAAAAGGAATGCTTGGGAAAAGGACTGCTAGCCCCCAATCAGATGGAAAAGGACTGCTTGCCCCAAGCAGGCGCCAAGCAGATGGAAAAGGACTGCTTGGGGCAAGCATTCCTTTTCCATCGTTAGTCATAGGTCGAGGGTCCTACTGGAGAATTGATGGAGAGGAGGATCCATGAAATTCCCCTACTATTGGTCAAATCAAGAGTGGGAAAAGGAACATCAACTCTCT
Source organism: Syzygium grande (assembly GCA_024733475.1). NCBI lineage: Eukaryota > Viridiplantae > Streptophyta > Magnoliopsida > Myrtales > Myrtaceae > Syzygium > Syzygium grande. The sequence continues at coordinate 117,891 of JAMXDD010000060.1, read as the reverse complement.
TGTTCGAAAGCTTATCCGTGAAATCCCCCTTATAAAAACCCTCATCCAATGGACATGAAGCCCAACACAATTTGCATTTGCTGCGAAATCTTTGCCTCTCGTGCTTAAGGTGAAAAAACATCAACACTCTTTGTTCGAAAGCTAGCACAAATCAATGTCTGCCATCAACTCTACTTCAGCTGAAGCTCAGAGGTCAGTTTTGCATTCAAACAGTCGAGATTTACGTAGATTAGTACTCTCCATCGCTTGCATAAGTTTATGTCGTTCCTTGGGAACTATATCCTCCTTTGGGTCATGAGCATTTAGTGCACTTGGCCTCCTATGTTGCTTAAAATTTTTATTTGTACACTTTTGAAAAAAACGTCCATATTCATCAAAAGTAATAACATACCCCGATTGATCCATCTATATTCTCCTGGTACAAGCTTGTATCATTTACTTGCACCATAAATTAATGATTTCAGATTTTGTTGTTCTTTTTGGTAGACTCGGAGAACAAGAAGATGCCATAGTCGAAAAATCGAAAGATTTCTTGACATCCTCACTTAAATGGTCATTTGCTCTTTTAGGAGCTAAGGATGTACTTTTAAACAAGCAAGAAACCTTCATCATGATAGCTGTAGCTCTCATCGTGCTCTTTGGCATCAGTTCGCGAACAACACAAAGCAATTGTGGAAAGACATTCATCAAATTCGCGTTTCTCATACTAGGATGTCTCATTGTTGGAGTAGTAATTAACTCGATGTTATTGAATTCTTATATCAAGTGGGTTATCTATGGTTTGTTTCTTGTTATGGTAGCTACAAATCCAAATTACCAACAAATTTACCATGAGATGAAACGGATTTTCAAGTCCATGTGCGGAGAAATTTCTTTGAGACTCAAAAAATTATTCATTCAATCACAAGGGATTATCAAAAATCTTTTGAAAATTAATGTTGCGGACCAAGAAGAATCATCGATGAATAACAATGCTGTGACTCAACCTGTTGGCGATGATGGAGGCGAAGTCCGGGAGGACATTGTCTAGTTGATCTCAAGATGGAATTTGACACCCTTTATCTCTCTGTTTTTCTTTGCATTATAAGATGTTTGTATGATATGGGAGATGGATGTCCAAGATTTTCACTCTATATTATGTGTTTGTAAGATTACGCAAAAGTGTGGTCGAATTATAATAGTTCTTCATTGATACATCAAATTTGCAACTTTGCATATTTCGCTCCATCTTCATGAAGTTTTCATTGATCACTTCTTTTTTTTCATAGCAACATTTACATTAATCTGCGTTTTAGGTTGTGGTTTTGTTTTTGAAAGGTCCAACGTCAGGATTTGAAACAATGCTTAATCTAAGTGGAAAATCCACTTTGATGACCCTAAAGTCAAAGATACATTTGGAATTGAATGTGAAGTGCTATATAAAAACAACCACAGATGCACATGCAAACCTGATGGTGTATATAGTCCCAACTTTTGTCCAAGCAATTAGTCGTATGATCAATCAAACCCTCCCATTACGAGCCGGAAAAGAGAATCTAATAAGGAAGTTTAATTAACTCGAATGTCGCACAAAAGTAGGGTAGTTGAATCTCTCGAGTGGCTTTTCTTAAAGTTAAAGGCAAATGAAATGTCCAGGCCAAAAAGAAGCTGCTATATGACAAAAAGAAGAAAATTGTCCGATGAGATCGAACGGTGCTCTACGGCAAAGAGTTGGCGTTCTCATTGACTTGACCCGCTAAAGTCTTTCATTATCTTAAGAAGTTAATCTGATTGATTACAACACATGTTGATCTCATAAAGTCATAGTATTACAGTATGCACTATTTTAAATTGCTTTATTCGTAAAAGATAAAATGTCAAATGTAAACATGCAAATTTTCTAACGACCAGGACACTGTGACGATTTATACTGTGGTAACGCGCGAACCCTCTCTGGTAGGTCATTAACTTCTTGTGTTTTGTGCCGCTAAAATCGCTTTTGCATGTTTCAATCGTACCCAATGGTAACTACTCTTTCGTTTAGCGTGACAAACAAAAATTGGTGTTTCAAACACCCACCCTCTGAAATTCGTGCACAATGTTGACGTCCTGTCCTACCGCCAACTCACGACGGGGTTGGTTGGGAGGATGTCGGGAAAATGGATCCAATGGGATTCCCTTTGAAAATCAAGGGTGTGTCTCGTGTCCCCATCAGACGCAGAACACTGAAAATCAAGAGTGTTAAGGGGTTGCCCCATCAGATGTAGAACATTGAAAATCAAGAGTGTTAATATTAACAACACAAGACCTCTATATATACTTTGCAACGAAGTGCTTGTTCCACTTCCTCTTTCACAAAATTTTTTAAAAAATCAGAGAGTTCGTTGAGCTCCAACTTCTCCAAAACATGGCGGATCGTACAATGCCACTCGAAAGGCACATAATAATATACTCTAAGAAGTCTAAGAACTGTTGACATCTAAATTTTGATTATTTCACCTAGTCATTTGAAAAATTAGGGATCAAATTCAAAAAAAAAATTTACTTGCATTTGCATTTTCACTTAAGTCATCGCATGTAAGATCACTCCTGATCGTACAATGCCTCCACGGACAAGCATACATCATATCATCTCTCCACAAGGTCGGAATTGAGGTGATGTAGACTCAAGATTTGGCGGATAAGGAAGTAACAAACTTACCCATCTGAGTAAGAGTTTCCAAGATAATCCAAATCTGATTATGGAAAAGATGCAGGTCAGGCCGTGAGGATGGAAAAAGAAATAAGGAAGGCCAACTAAGTGACGAGTTTCAAAAGGGAAGGATTGCGAAGATTGATGAGGGCCACCAATCAAAGTAGAAGAGGAAAGAATAAGAAGCTGGAATCAATGGAATATCCGCAAGAGATTGATGGAGTGGGCTGGCCGATGGCGAGTGAATGTGGACACATTCAAGGCAATATGAGTAGAAGCAGAAGAGGAAATCAAAAGATTGCGAGCACTAATTGGGAAGTGAATTAGAGAGATTCAGAGTCAATTCTTGGTGAAAAGTCAAAGCCAAAATTCAGCAATTCTCCGAGAATTATCAATCGGCTCCACGAATCGAGACTTTCCAATGATACGTGGGAGATTTTTTGCTATAAAAGGAGACGGACGCACACCTAGAAGAGAGGGGAGGTCTTCATCATGATCATCGTGGCTTTCCTCTGTGAGTCCACATTGTGGGAGAAAAGAGATAGTAAAAAAACGAAGAAGAGAGGAGACAATCGTGAATACAAAAAATTTGAGAGAGACCAAAATTTCCTTCTTCTTGCTGAAGGTTACGTCCACCACTAGAGAGGTCCGTCAACCCCATTTCCTTTTTCTCCGTCACCCATGGAGCTCAATTGTCAAGCGTGCGGGACATTCACTCCAAGCCACACTTGCTTTGATCTTCCTCACGCATAAGCATTAAGAGCACCCGAGGTAAAAATTGACGAAACGAAGTTCCAGCCACTTTGGCCGTCGGTGACTCTTTTCTAGTGACTATGCTGCGATCGTGAAGGAGCCTCGATGTCCATATTATTTTGCCGTAAGTCATCACCATCCGTAGCGCTCACCAAGCTCCGCCGTTCCAGCATGTTTTCCTAGCGACGCTGAACTCTCAGCCCCAGCTCATCCGCGGTCCCTATCACAGTCCAGTTGTAGCAAGTTTCCACAGCCGCCTAGGGAGTTGCTCACTAGCGATTTTGCTATGTCCGGGAGATCTTCCCCAGCATCCAGTGGTTCCTGCAGCCTTTCCAGAAATTCCAGTGGTGTAGACGAATTCCCACACCGTCTCTGACAGTCCCAGTGGTCTTTAGCGAACCACCACGAACACCGGCCCCGACGTCGTACCCGATGAACACCCAGTATTCCTATCGCGCCTCAATAGCAAGCCCTGCTGTCGTGTTCCGCGTTTGCCAAGAAAGTCCAATCTGCTCGTGTACGCTCCAGCAATTTCTTTTGTTGCAGTTCTCTTGGACGAAACCTTCATCGCGTTAACAGGCCAACGAGCCCACCAATCTGTCGTGGTCTCAGTCCAATCATTCTTCAATCATCACCTAGTATTCTTCCAGTTTCGCTAGTTCCAGTATCCTCAAGGAAGCTTCACCATTGGCTTGCATTGAACCGCTACTATAGTGTTCCTCACGTTGCTTGTGGTTCCTCTTTATCGGTCTCGATTGGTTTTGTCCAGGTAAGTGGAGTTGCGTTCAACTTTCTATGAAAATTCTTAATTGCATGTTGTTGGTTGATGGAACCTTAGGTTATCATGATTTGATTATTTCCCTGTGTTAACTAAGGCGTATTAGCCCTCCGAACCTTTAGACACTAAGGTCGGATCTTAATATCGTCTTGCATGACTTGTTACAATTGATTTTGATATGATGTGTGTTTCATTGCATCACAATATTATCAATCATCATTGTACGTCATTTGCACTTCAGGATTTTCATATTTAGGGCATCCATAATTAGTCTTAGAATACATAAAGATTTTGAATAAAAAATAAAATGTCATTAGAATCGTTTATATTGCTTGTAGACCTAGATTTAATTAGGCTCACATCATAACACGCATGTCATTTAGAACTAAGATTTATAATCGTATCATGTAGATACTTTTAGTGATTACATTACGTGCATCGTCCACATTGCATATAGTTCAATAATAGTGTCAAGCACCTAGGATTTAAATTATATAGATGCAGGGTTAGGATTTATTTAACTTGTAGACTTTTAGGGTCATTTGTCTTTTGCTAGTTAATAAAGAAAAATACAAAAAAAAAATAGAAGTAGAGAGTGTCGCATAGATTGCATATTAGTTAGTCATTATTTCATGCACGATCATGCATAATATTCATGCATTCTGTTTGCATAATTTTCAAAAGTAATAGTTTGCAGAGATCTCGTGGCGATGGATAGTGATACACTTTGCTTGTTTAGTGTGTCGAGGTTCTTAAAATCTTTTGCAATCTATTTACTATTTGATTATTGGGTGTTATTTTCCTGAGTGCGCATGTGCATGATTACCCCTCATATGTTAGTGGCATAAATAGAAAATAGGTAAAGACTGCATGCAAAACATTTTTGAAATAAAGAGAAGGTATCGAAAGGGTGTTAGATTAATTTAGCGTAATCTAGTCCCCGAATTCATGACTCTTTGGTTCACAGAAGTAAAATGCACTCCCACATTTTACTTGGGTGTCTAATTAACCCATAAGGCTACGTTTGATCGACCCTATAAAAGCCAGGATAGGATATGTTTTATCCTATCCTGTGTTTGGTGGTGGTCCAGGATAGGATAAGTCGGATATAAACTGGATATAGCCTGGATAAAAAAATCCGGGGGGGAGGGATAGGCTAGACCCGGATAGGATTTCTAATGCCTATTTTTCCATAAATCTTACGCTCCACTCGCCGTCATCTTCATCTCCACACCTTGTGCGCTTTCACCAAAAAAATTTCTCGTTTTTTTTTCCTTCACCGACTCCTCCGGACTCGTGAATAGCAAAAAAAATAAAATAAAAATTGTCCTATCCGACTTTAAATCCGTAGTCCACCAAACAGTGGACAGGATATGAAGAAATCCCAGAATTTCTTATCCTATCCTGTTTAGAAATCCGGACGACCAAACGCAGCCTAAACGATTAGTGGTCACTTCAAAAGGTAAGTTTAATCATATGACGAATTAAGTATCAAGTTGTGGTTGGATGGGCTGGGGAGAGTCCGCACTAAACGCGAACGATTGCCTTGTGAGAGAAACCTTCTTTCCCATTTACTAAATCCGTTAGCCTTCCTTTGGTGGTTCACCTCCGGAAAGGTCGCGACAAAAACTCAAAGCGCGGACTAAGTAGGTAGCTTTTTTTAGGGAAAAAGCACCAAAAGCCCAAATCTATACCCATTGTGATATATTTACTTGAAACTTTTTTCATGACATCAAAAATCCTAAACTATGGTCATCGTGATGTATTTACCCTAAATTCTTTCTTATGTGACACATTTATCCTCCGTTAAGGTTCTTTCATTTGAGTTTTCAACCAAAATATCGTCATTTTTATTTCACTTAAGCCATGAAAACGCCATGTCGACACCGTTTGCTTTCCGGAATCCATGTAGGTAGATTTTTAACAGTGCTTGTTGTCGAAAACCTTGACGAAGGGTTCATACGTCACACATATATAAGTTTGAGATTTTTTGTGTTATAGAAAAAAAGTTTACTGTAAATGTGTCACAGTGAGCATAATTCGGGACTTTTGCCATTTTTTTTTCTTTTGAATATGTTTTTCTTTCAGTTAATTCCTTCCTGATTCAATACAAGGATGACGAGCAACCACAACAACAACAATAGCAGGAAAGGTTTGACTCAACTAAAAGATTCCACATTGCATTCTGTGATAACCTGAGTTTTGTTTATCCGATAATAATAATTAGGCTATAAAGATCAATATTATTGAGTATGGAGTTCGAATGGAATAGTTTATGCTCGAGGCACGAGCAACGTAAAATGAGCTTGTAAATTAATATTGGAACAAACACTGTTGGAGACAGGTAACACTAGTTACTAAATGGTAATACTAGGTCACATATTGAGATCGGACAATCTTTCAATCTTCCGTCTAGTGATTATAAGAATTAAGCTTGTTATTCGGTATTGTCACCAATGATTTCATGACTTTAGTAAATCAAGAGATACATTGTGCATGTTAATCCTAGCAATTGTGACATTAATGAAATGTTAATTCATGTGTTTTATGAACTAGACACCTAATCGCCACTATGGCCGAAAATCTTAGGGCCATATTTAGTATTTCAATTCTTCTAATTTCAAAAATTAGAAGGCAATTTTGCATGGAAATGGACATATGTCCACTAATCTTGACACTTTGACTCTCACATGCAAGAGACAAGTGTCTAGATAGGCAAGACAAATGTTCGAGGCTTTGACACCAAAAGACAAGTATCATTGAGATTATCACAATTGGCAACTAACATGCAATATTGAGCCTAAAAGCTTTTATGAAGACTTGAACACCAATTTCTCTCTCAATCTCAGCCAAACCCCTCTCACCATTGCAATCCATTTACTCTCGAACTTCTTCACCCAAAAGCTCTCAAGAATCAGGCATTCAAGTAGATTGCGGTTTGGCTATTCCAATCAAGCCAACAAGTGAGTGAAATTGCTAAGTTCAATGCTGTATGATCTTCTTGCTTCTTGGTGAGTGCGTGTAGTCTAGGCATGGTAGCCTTCTAGTTTCTTAGTTTGTTGAAATTATGCTAAGAATTGTCCATGCATGTGAATCTAAGTCCATTTTTGTTGTTTCTTGGCTCATTGGAACTAGACATAGGCGAGGAATGATCTTAAGGCTCTTGGGTTGTCCTAAAAATTGTGGAAAAACAGAATGTAAATAGGGGATAAAGACACGTGGGTCGCTCCTCAAAATTCCTCTTTTGGCTCCAAGTTCACTTTGGAACGTCATTTATTTAGGCGACGTTGAAGAAGAATGATTGAGATCCTGTACTCCATTTCTACCCGTCGCCATCTTCTCCCTGCCGATTCCAGACAATAGGCCTCCATTTCCTCCGTTCCATCTCTCTGTTCTGGACAGTTGGTGTCCAAATGGCGACGAGGCAAGGTCGCGACTTCAGATACGAGGCTGGGGCCGCTATTCGCGCGTGGTCGCCACCACAGTGGGCTGAGCTCCACATTCACTTAAGGTTGCGGGGAACAGAAGGAGACTTGAGTTGCCAACACAACGGCCACGAGTGACCGTTGCGAGTATGATGGCGGCAGCGAAGCTGGCAGCGTGATGGTTGTGGGGGCAGAGGAGGGAAGAGGGACATTGGAATGTGTATGTAAGAATTTTGTGGTGCTTAGGTGAATTTACTTGAAAGTGTAGGCTATGAAAGTCCAGGAAAACTTTATCGCACTCTTTAACTTCTCAAGGATCCCAATCCGGAAAGGAAATCGCTTCCCACATTTCTATCTTTATCGTTCGAGGCCACTGGGCTTTCAAACCCACCTAGTTTAAAAGATACAACAAAGAGAAGCCCAAGGAAAATCGAAGAACTAAATACAAATTAGTCGAGAAAAGGCTCAACTTTACGTTTTTCACTTCTTGTTTATTTATTTATTTGACGGTGGACCACACAGTTTCTTTCAATATATGACAGAGTAGACGTCTCTTAGAAAGTTCTCTTTTACAATCCCACGTCAAATAAAACATTAAATAAGTGCGGACCAGAGACAATAATTTCCCAAAATGATTTTTATCTTTCAAGGAATGTAAAAAACAGTCTCTTACTGATGCACCTTCCAATATGCCAACAAATATTGGCCTCATGGTTAAACTAGATTGCATATCAGATGCCATCTTCCCAAATTAATTAGGAGGATTAGATTAGTCCCATACAAAAGAGTACAAGGACAACTTTCGGATGACTCCTTCGGAGAACTTACAAAGAAAAAAAAAAATCAATAGAAGGGGAGAGAGCGACAGAGAGATTGCATAGGTCAGTAATGGAGGTCCTGACCACTTTTGCCGTGAGGGGGAGAGAGAGATATCAAAAATTCAATTATACAACACCAAACATTAAAAAGTACGTTCGTACCAAAAAAAAAACATTAAAAAGTACGTCAGTCCAGGAATTCCTATCTTCCGACTGGTAGTCTTCTAATATTATGCAATCTTTTAACTCTTGGACAGATGCGATCCCTATTCTTCACGGGGATAGGCCAGATCAATTAATCTAGCAAGGACATTCCTCAGGTATTTTCTCAACAGCCTCGGCTTGGGAATTGATTAGGAACAAAAGCCCAACTGTTCCATGGAGCTCGTTCATATGGGATCATAATATTGCGCCAAGGTATGGGTTTCTACTTTGGCTCATCGCTCTAGACAGGCTCCCAACTCAGATTGTTTTGCTGAATTATCGTAAAATTTCGGAAGGTCTTTGTGCATTCTGTAGATGTAGACCGGATTCCATCGATCATTTATTTTTTGGGTGTGCAATCACCGGTTCCTTGGCTCTTTTCTAGGCTAGAAACTGTAATCTCTTGGCGTAATAGATCGTGGCAAGAAAACCTATAGTGGGCTGTCAGATCATTAAGTGGAAATAGTTTTCGCCAGCGTATTGCTCGGTTCTCCCTTGGGGCACTTTGTCATATCATTTGGTTGGAACGTAACCATATCCTCTTCAGGAATAAACCCCTGTTTATGCTGGCTCTTTGTGTGCACCTTTCTAAGCTCGTTAGGGACAGAGGCCTGTCCTTCAAGACTGTGCAAGACTCCCCTCGCAACAGAAGGATCCAATTTAATTGGGGCATCTCACCTTCTATTTTTGTGTAACCCCTCTGCAGTGGTTTAGCTTATTGTCCTTTCGTTTTTTGTTGGCTATTGTTTGGCCTTGTTGTGCAATGCTTGTGTTGTTGCTTTACGTTGACTAGTCGGTACACCCTTGCACCAGTCGGGACACCCTTCTATGTCTCTTCATGTGCGGGATTTTTGTGTTCGGCTACTCTTTGTATATTGCGTTGAAAAGTTATATCAATCCTTACCTTATCAAAAAAAAAACATTAAAAAAGTACCAAAATCCAGCTACCAGGGAGTAGGCGGTTCAGAGGCAAATTTTCTAGTCCGGGCACTAGTAACTTATGTTTGGACTCTAACAATGTTTAGCAACATGTTGTGTGTCGACCTTTTGCTATTGTCATTGATAGAGAGTTGTCATTGATGAATTCAATACAATTTATTTTTCCTAGAATATTATGGTAAAATGTAAATCTCATTTTGAAGAAGGAAAGTAATGGGATTCTTTCATGCTTGATTGGTCCGAGGTTCTGATGTGCAAAACTAAAGCCGAAAATGATGAAAATATTAGGCAATTTGAAGATTGTTGTAAGGAAAAGCCATCAAGTTATTAATTATACTGAAAATTCACGACTTCCTTGCAAAGAGCTTTTTGTGCCTATTTGGACAAACTTGCACATGCATTTTGATAGTGGGGCACATTCAACGAAGCATCTACAAGTTTTGATAGGGTCTTTTGTCGAAGTGAAAAATGAAATATGCCTTGTAGTTGACAATCAATTTCAAGAAATAAAAACTAAATTGTCAACTGAAATGGCAGAGTTCCTTGTCATCTTCATTTTTCTCCTTTTAGAAACTTGATTACTCGTGGGTCAGCATTTTCTTTAGACGTGCTCCACAAGCATTAGATTGTTAAATGTACGGTTGGCATGCAAGTGAAGTACTGGGACATTAACTCCTTTGGCACTGTCGATTGGCAGTGAATATAGTATAAGCTCACTGCCAATGGAGATTTGCCTGGCAATTCACCTTTGCAATCTTCTACACTTCTGGGATGCTTCAATTAGGTTTTCTTTTATGGCCCTACATTTATTTTATTTTATTTATATATTATTAACGTTCTTGTGCCAAGTTGCTCATGACTAGGGGTGATCAGTTTTAGGATGGATTGGTTCAAGACCTGAAACTTGAAACTGACCATGTTATACTGGTTCTTAGTTTTTGGAATTTGAAACCTATCCTGTTTGCCCTGGACCCTATTTTAGAACCTATCTTTGTTTTTTCGATCCGATTTCAGGGACTACTTGAGAATTTTTTTTTTTTGGGGTTCCTTTTTCTGATTTCATTTTTTCCTAGTAGCAAATAGGAAAACCTATCCTGTTTTCCCTAAACCCTATTTTAGATATAAGTTTGATTGTGCAAACAATATTAAGTATTCATACAAAAGCAGATTATCTTAGTCCCAATAATTTAATGGACGGTATAAAATTGCATAGATTCCAGTTAGATATGTAATTTCTTCGTTACAAAACAAAAATTTAAGAAAAAAGAAATTGCTGCTATAATGTTTACAAGCCCTTGAGTTAGACTATTCATAAATAATGAACACGTCCCTCATCCTTCCTGATATAATGCTTTGAATTCTGGCTATTTAAAATTGTAAGTGGACCTCCACATAAAATCGGTTCTAAAACTTGTTCGGCTCCCGAGTGGGTTTTCACTTGAAATCAGAAATTGGACCTGTTCTAACCAGTTCCTAAAAAATGGAACTAGTTCCTGGACCGGTTGAAATAGGAACCTGCTCTCGGACTTATTTTTTGAGTGGGCTGGTCAGGTTTCTGGGTAAACCTAGTCCAGTTGCCTACCTCTACCATGACATCGTTGCTAAAAATGGTTTTTCCCCTCGTAGGTAAATGCGATCGTGCATGCGTGCGCATAGAGTTCTACACAAGAAGAGATGTGTATACATATTTGAGATGATTTTTACTCTAAACTTTCGGTTTCACAAGTATAGTTGCATATAAATAAATTTATTCATCTCGAAAATTTATACATGCATCTAATGGAGGGAAGGGGGGAACAAAGCACGAGCAATTAATAAAAAAATGCATTATAAGAATCCAACTTCGATTTAGTGCTATTGGCGATTTGTGTGGCTGGTGTTGACATCTATAATTTTGACCGTTCCACCTAGTCATTTATCACATGAAAATTAATGATCGACCCTTATCCCTAAACAAAAATATCATTAACATAATGTAAATTTGCATTTTTTCATAGGTCCGCATAAATTGCATTTAAATCAATAGAGATTGGGCATTAAACTTGTTGGAATTTCTAAGACAAAGGATACATTATCAGATTTGGAGGGGCAAAATCAGGGAGGAGACCACGGCCAGCCAAGAGGAGGAATCGATGGAACATTCTTACTTGGAAAGATGGCAGGCAAGAGGTGAGATCGGAGATTGAGTGGAGGAAAAAAAAAGGGAAAGAACCAAGAAGCTGATGCTCATGGAGCGAGCTGGCCGAGAAATTACGATGATGGTGGGTGTGTCATAGACTCATAGGAACGTGAAAAGGGGAACGCTCGGGAGAGATTCATTCTAGAGAGAGAGAGAGAGAGAGAGAGACCCAGCATGCAGACAAGGAGAGGGGAAAGAAGAGCCATCTGGGTGGTATGCAGTTTCTGGTGTGCTTCCTTTTCCTCCGCTTTGGTCTCTCTTTTTCATCATCCCTCTTTCTTGCAGTTTCTGGTGTGCTTCCTTCCTTTTCCTATTTCACATGTAAATTAAGTTTGACTAATTCTACATTTCCATTTAATTGTCAAAATATAAAAAGGTTTAAGACTAAATTTTCACAATTGAAAGATTTGTGATTAAAATGACACGATTACAATAGGTATATGACTTTTCTTTTTGGGATAAATGTTCCTATTTCACATGTAAATTAATTTTTACTAATTCTACATTTTCATTTGTGGATGAGTAAGCTTATGTTGAGCAAGATTTAAGTATGCAGATGGACCGTTCCTACTAGAAGCTTGTATTATTTATTTGTAGCATAAATAAATTATTGTAGATTTCGTTGTTCTTTTTGGTAGACTCAGAGAACAAGAAGATGCCATTGTTGATAAATTGAAAGATTTCCTGACATCCTCGCTTAAATGGTCATTTGCTCTTTTCGGGAGCTAAGGATTTACTTATAAACATGCAAACGACCTTCATCGCGATTTCTGTAGCTCTCATCGTGCTCTTTGGCATCAGTTCTCGAACAACACGAAGCGATCGTGAAACGACATTCATTAATTTCACGTTTCTCCTAGTAGAATGTCTCATTGTTGGAATAGCACTCAACTCGATCGTACTAAATTCTTACATCAAGTGGGCTATCTATGGTATGTTCCTTGCTATGGTAACTACAAATTCCCGATTACCAACAATTTTTTCAGGAGATGAAACAAATCATCAAGTCCATGTGTGGAGCAACTTATCTGAGACTTAGAGACTTATTTATTCAATCACGTGTGTTTATGGAAAATCTTTTGAAAATTAATGTTGCAAACTGGGAAGAATTACGACGATGGTGGGTGTGTCATAGATTCAGAGGAACGTGAAAAGGGGAAGGCTCGGGAGAGATTCATTCTAGAGAGAGAGAGAGACCAACGACGAAGACAAGGAGAGGGTGGATGGTGTGCAATTTCTGGTGTGCTTCCTTTTTCCTCCGCTTTGGTCTCTCCCTTTTCATCATGCACTCTTCCTTGGAGCGGCTATTTATGTATGGGTATCAATCTCGAGCTACAAATTCTTATCAAACTGTATCATTGATGCCAACAGGCATGCAGCCTTACTGGTAAAAGGATTGGGGAGTGGGCTGCAGAGTACCAGGTTCAGGGTTTGATCCCCATAAATACCGCATACACATATACATGAAATAGAGGAGTGAGATAAAAAAATGTATCATTGATTAAATTCACATTTTCATCAGATGTACTAACATAATCTCTCAATTATTGGATTTGTTAAAATCTATTTTCATGAACGTGTTCGATCAAGTGAAAGTTTTCCATTATTATGTAATGTATTGTTGTAACAATGACGTGTTGTAACTAAGTGTACAACTTTTTTGGGGTTTAGCAATCATGTAATATTTAGGCCAGTTTTTGCGCACCTCAAGTAGTCTACCTATCCAAATGATAGGGGCTAGTCCCCCATACTGATCAGATGCATTTAGGATTTTACGCATGAAATGTCCTTGATAATTCCTTACCATCTAGACCAATAACTTGTCAGTTTATATATGTTAATAGAGTATAACCACTTTTATCATGTAAGGAGTCCTCAAAAAATTAAAAATGGAGTGATTTACCCTTTAAACACTTGCTTAACAGTCATTGTAAGCATCATCGACATTTATCGAGTGAGATTTACCTAATTCAAAAACTTGTTATGTGTTAAATCTCAAATATGATGGATGTAACATTTGTTCGGAATCAGGATATGAGGCTAGCTGATTTTGTTTTTCTTTCCAATTGTTTCTCCTTATTCTAAGGATTAGAGATTACCTTCAATACAATATTGATCTCTAACACTAGTGACCATAGCCAAATGCGTGGGTCTTTTTGACTTTTTTTCTAAAGAATCGCTCGTTCAAACTTGCTTTTGGTAGTGCACGAGCAAATTGCTTCAAATAGGAAAGTCCTGATGCTTGTAATTCTTCATTAATACATTAAATTTGGAACTTTACATATTTGCTTCATCTTCATGAATTTTTTTAGTAATCACTTCTTTTTTTGGTAGCAAAATTCACAATAATGTTGCGTTTTAGGTCGTGATTTTGATTTTGAAAGGTGAAATATCAGGATTTGAAGCAGTATTTTATCTATAAGTGGAAAATCCACTTTGACGAACCTAAGGTAAATGATACGCAATATATAAAACAGATACAGGTGCCCACCTGATCGTGTGTATATTCCCAAGCTGAAATCATGCACCTAAGTAGATAATCTAATCTATAAATTGAGTCTTTTGGTCATTAATGTTAGGTAAATCTTGTGTGAGACATCGCACAATATTGTGAGAATGCTATGAAAAAGTGATGCCTTTTTTCCAATTATGTTTTGGTTTTTGAGTGCACAATATTGCGTGAGACATTTTCGTGCTCAACAATATTGCGAGACATCCCACGATATCGTGAGCATCATACAATGTTGTGTGAGTCAAAGCATGTCTAAGTGATGACTTGTCCGAAAAACCAAGAAATATTTAAAAAGATAATAATGATAGAGTCTCGACGACGCAGCTTCTTTGAATATATGACACATCAAATGTGATATTATCACGAAATTTCGTGAAGTGCAGCAGAAATATTGAAAAAAGAAACAACAGGAAAGAAAACAAAACCCATATACACTGCTTGTTCCACCTCCCATTTACAGCGTTTTCTCTATAAAATGGTGGCTGATATGCTCACACTTGAAAGGTACGTAATTCAATCGAGTGAATATGCTCTTAAAATTTTGCTTAGAGTGTGACAAAGATAGCTAGTTTTTTTTTCTTTTGAATTTTTTTTCTTTCAATTAATTTTTTCCTTATTTGGTATAGGGAGGACAGACGATGGACAACCACAATAGCAGCAACATCAGGAAATGTTTGACTCAACCAAGAGATTCTACATTGTATTCACCTTGATGAAATTAACTGTCATTACGCATTTCAATTCATAGCATATCTTGGCCATTCAACAACCGCAATTTTGTAGTTTTACATTATTTGCTAAGTCATCTATCTCATATCACTGACCAAAATGACTGGACCCAAGAGCCTAAACTGGATATACCGGTACTTGTAAATTATTTTCGGGACTCTCGACTCTGAGTTGCTTCCCTGGACGAACCTATCTTTGGCCATGTTATTGGTCATCAAGATGTGCTTGCTAGTGTTTGCTTTGGCACCATCCGAGCTGCTTGCTCGAGGTTCTCGTTGGTTTCAAGAGATTGTTTAGCCGTTTCATGATGTGTCGTTTTTTTGAAGTTCAGTTTGATTTTTAAGGGCCCACAATCATGTTATATTTGTATATCAATTTTGTTGCATGTCATATGTAATAAGACTTCTGATTTAGGGAAAACAAAATGTTATCGTGTGCATGTTCTGTATTTGGTGAACAATACCTTGTTGCCATGTTGTGTACACGAGTGATATGATTTCATCTGATTCTTTTTTCTTTTTCTTTTTCTTTTTTGCCCATACCTTATTACGAAATCGATCAAATTAGAATGATCGGCAAATTTATCCTTATGTTGGTCCTGAGCAGGATCTTAAAAGACTAAAAAAAGAAAATATGAGAATGAGCTCCCCAATGTAGAGGAGGGACTTCCTTGTAAGCTCTTCCCGTATTCTCCGCTCCTGGGGAAGAAAAACTTTCGAGAGGAGCTCGCGGGACGTTGGGTGGTGCGGGCAGGTACCCACACGCACAAACGAAAGGCAAAAGTTGGGGTAAGAAACAAAGTCAAGAGTGGGCCCCGCTCGATCCTATTTCGGTATGCCGGTGACGTTGACGTTGACATCGAGCGGGCGGCGAGGGACAGAAACGTCACTTCATCGGGGCGGCGCGCACGCGCGCAATGAGTCGGTCGGTCTCGGTGATACGGTGGGACCCGCCATGCGTCTTTTCCGTTCGCGAGGGTCGCTGGTCTCCGCAAGGCGCCAAGTGAAAGTGCTGGCCTCAAACTACAGCGTTCACCGCAGACTCGTCGCATTTCGCGCAGAGCTGAAGAGAAAACGTCAACTCTCTCCGTTGGAGCGCCAGCTCGGACCGATGTCCGTCATCGACGTTACCTCAACAGAGACTCGGAGGTCAGTTCTTGCATCTGAAACAGTCATAATTTATGCCGATTAGAACTGTTCATTGTTTGTATACGTGCATCTTGTTCCTTACGAACTATTAGGGGCGATCGGTTGGTTTTGGTCCGATTCCCAAGCTCACTCGCTCTCTCTCTCTGTTTTTTTTTTTTTGTTTCTTCTATTGCATGCACATATTTTTCAAAATTAGGTGACAGCTAGCTAGAAAGGCAACATGATTAATGGAACTGGTGGGTTGTTTTGCGTTGGTTATCATGTAAATCCCTCGCCTTTAGAATGTTCATTAATCTGCTGACCATTTTTGGTTCCATCTGTTGTCGATCGCTTGCTTTTAGTTGCTTCTTTGGCCAATGCCCATTCTGATCTTTCTCTGGTATAATTATGCCACTCCTTCATTACTTCTGAGGCTATGTTCTGGGATTGATGCTCATGTGGCAGTTGTGCTTTCACATAGACAAATCCTTTGATTCCCCCCCACAAAATATTAAAACTGAAATTAAAACACTCTCAAGATTGAGAGATACAGAGAGAGGCGCCTACCGAATGAAAGAGAGAGAGACTGAAAATTGAAATGCAATTTACTAATTTAGGATTTGCTTCAGGATAAAAAGGTAAAAAATTTAAGCAATTTGGGCCGGTTCGATTCCCCATGTGGAATCGGGAACCACCCCGAACCGGCCGGTTTGGTTCGGTCCAGTCTGATCCAATTTACGAGTTGGACCGCGACCAATGCATACCCCTATTAACTATATTCTCCTTTGGGTCATGAGCAATCAAAGCACTTGTTTGTTGGAGCTTTTAGTTGTGTGATTTTTGCAAAATCCATCCATATCGATCAAGAGTCATTTATTACTTATTGCAATTGATCCGCTTAGACTAATTATGTGGACTTTGCATGTTGATAATGCTAAGCTCTAGCTTGTAATTTTGGATTTGCATATGACCGGTAGTAATGCAATTTGGGAGAGATTGTCAGTATCATATTTCATCTGTACAACTCATTGTACAATTTTATTTGTGGATAAGTAAGCTTCCATAAAGCAAGATTTAAGCATACGGGTGGATAGATTGAGCTACAAGCAGGTATTAATTATTTGCCTTGCAAACTAATTAGCTCAAATTTCATTGTTCGTTTTTGGTAGACTCGGAGAACAAGAAGATGCCGTCGTTGAAAAATCAAAAGATTTCTTGAAATCCTCATTAAGATGGTCAATTGCTCTTTTAGGAGCTAAGGATTTACTTTTAAGCAAGCAAGCGACCATCATCCCGATAGCTATAGCTCTCATCGTGCTCTTTGGCATCAGTTTGTGAACAACACGAAGCGATGGTGGAAAGACATTCATCAATTTCACGTTTCTCATACCTGGATGTCTCATTGTTGGAGTAGCAATTGATTCGATTGTGCCAAATTCTTACGTCAGGTGGGTTATCTATGGTTTGTTTCTTGTTATGGTAGCTACAAATCCCAGTTACAAAGAAATTTACCAGGAGATGACCTGGATCCTCAAGTCCATGTGTGGAGAAATTTCTCTGATACTCAAAAACATATTCATTCAATCAAAAAAGGATTATCAAAAAACTTTTGAAAATTAATGTTGCAAACCAAGAAGAATCATTGATCAATAACAACTCTGTGACTCGACCCTTTGGCAGTGAAGGAGGTGGAGTCGGGTAGGACATTGTCTAGTTGATCTCGTGATGGAATTTAGCACTCTTTATCTCTCTTTATCCCTTTGTATTTGAAGATGTTTGTGCGTTATGTGAAATGAATGTCCGAGCTTTCTTCTCGATATTATATGTTTGTACGATACGCAAAAGTGTGATTGGACTATAGTAGTTATATTAAATTTACAACTGTTGCATATTTGTCCAAGATTGGCAGTGCAAATCTATTTCCAATCAATTTTGTGCCCTCTGGTATCACTTTGATTTTTGTCCTGCCTGTAGTATGAATCAATAATGCCCTTTCCCGCAAAAATTGTGATGAAAAACCCAATCATGTCACGTTTACCGTTTAGGATTATACAGCATCGCAGATGACAAAGGAATCATAAGTCGTTTAGGATGTCTCCTTGTTGGAATAATATTCAACTCGATCGTACTGAATTTTTACATCAAGTGAGCTATCTATGGTATGTTCCTTGGTAGAGTAGCTAAAAATCCCGATTACCAACAGCTTTTCGGGAGATGAAACAAATTGTCAAGTCCATGTACGGATTTACTTCGTTGAGACTCAAAAACTTGTTCATTCAATTATGAGTATTTATCGAAAATCTTTTGAAAATTAATGTTGTGGACAAAGAAGAATCGTCAATGAATAACAACCTTGCGTCTCAACCGGTTGGCAATGATGGAGGTGGAGTCGGGGAGGACATTGTTTGGTTGATCAAGTGATAGAATTTGACACTCTATATCTCTCTTTTTCCTCTTTTATTATAAGATGCTTGCACGATATGTGCAGTGGATGTCGAGTTTTTCTCTTTGTATTATGTATTCATACGATACGCAAAAATGCGGCAAGAAACTAGTAAATGATTTTTTCACTCTTACTTGTACTTAGGTTATTTAGAATAATGCTTTCGTAGTACAAAACAAGAAAAAAAGAAATATACCGCTCATTAACACAATAACTAGTTGACTGTCTACGAAATGAACTACTCTTTTGAAAAAGGACGGCAGTTTTTTTTTTCAAATGGCGAAAAAAAAAAAGGGGAAAAAAGGAACAAATCAAACAAAAAGAAGTCCGACCAAAAAAAAACAAAAAGAAGAAAAATAAAAAGTAAGAAATAAGCTCAAATCAAGAGTGGGCTTCTCATTTTTCCACAGATTTCCCCGCGAGACCTTCTTCCAATGGGAGCAAAGGGGAAAAGCGAGAAGAGGAGTGCTTGGGAAAAGCTTGCAAAGTTTGATACATGCCCTAGGTCCAAGCAGTCCTTTTCCATCGTGGCCAAGCGGCGGGTCCAAGCAGTCCCGTTCCATAGTGTCCAAGCAGCGGGTCCAAGCAGTCCTTTTCCATCGTGGCCAAGCAGCGGATCCAAGCAGTCCTGTTCCTACTCCTCTTCTCATAGAAATGAGGGGCGTCGATTTGCGAGGGAGCGCAAGCCATGAGGCAAGCATGAGCGCTGTGTAACTAAGACCGAGAGAATCGAGAGTGAGAGTGACTGAGTCTAGGACTTTGAGCAATAAAAGAATAGGAATTAGGGTTTTGGAAATTTCAAATAAATAAGAATTTAAGAAAAAAATCGGTCTGGTTTGAGAACTTGTAATCGGGAATCGGACCGATATTCATCAATTCTAAAATTTTAAAACTCGGAATTGCCCATAATCGGCCGGTTCAGTCTGGTTCTAGGTTTAGTCTGATTCTTTTGCTTATCCCCAATATTATAATGTTTTTTAGTTATTTGAAACGGGACAATAATGATCTGATAAAACTGGACGTACTAAAAGTTTTTCGATCATTTTAGATAATACACTGCAGAAACGAGCTATACCTTGTCTATTGTCTTTAATTAACATATAATAAGTTGGGTTTTCCAAGCCATATCACCGTAGTAGTTTGGTAAACTTTCTCGAATAGTTAAATTGATTAAAATCTAGACATGTCAGGATCGAAAACTTTATAAGTATTAAAAGGAGACAATCGTGTCAGCTCGATCAGAATATTAGAATCGAGAGATATTAGGGTCTGGACAAATTAGCGTCGTAAACTTTTTTAAGTACTAAAGTAGGAAAGATAAACGTGTCATCCTCGCTAGGAAGCTCACATCAGCATCTCTCGATCCTAATCAGATTAACTATTTCGCTCTTGGCTTGGGCTTCGGACTTGCCTTTGTTGCCGTGCTCGTATGTTTTCTTGCTGTGCTTCGGATTGGCACTGGGCTTGGTTGCTGTGCTTCGCGCTTGGCTTGGTAATTGGCAGAGTATACGCAGAGGTGTTGTTTTCTTTCCTTCTTTCATTTTTTTAATATTTCGTTTTCCTTCTGTATATACTGTGCAACTGCAACCAATTGCTTGTTCCACCTCATCTTTCACAAAAACAATCACGGATTTTGTTAAACTCCACCTTCTCTACAGCATGGTGGATCATAAAATGACAATCGAAAGGTATGTAATTCATTCGTGTGAATATGCTCTAAGAACTCTGCTTAAGTAGCTAGTTTTTTTCCTTTTAAACCTGTTTTTCTTTCAATTAATTCCCCCCTCCTCCCCAAATTTGGTTAAGAGACGAGGAGCAATCACAACAGCAACAATAACAGGAAAGGTTTGACTCAACAAAGATATTCCACATTATATTTATCTCATTCAAGTTGTTTGCCATTGCGCATTTCAACATACCGGGGCACTAAGCCACACTATTCTGAAGATTTACTTCATTTGTGAAATCATCTATCTCATAGCATTGATCGAAGCAACTGGATTCAAAAGCCTGAACCCAATATGTTGGTACTTGTACACAGTTTTTGGGATTCTCGGCTCCAAGTTGCTTTTCCAGATGAGCTTGTCTCTGGCTATGTGGCTATTTGTTAATATGTGCTTGCTATTATTTGCTTTGGCATCATCCGGCCTCCTCACTGGAGGTTTCGATTGGTTTCAATATATTATTCAGCCATTTGACGATGTGCCATTTTCGGAAGTTCAATTTGATTTTTGAAGCTCCTGCAATCGTAGTCTATCTAGGTGTTATCTTGTTGCATGTCTTCTGTAATAAAGGCTTCCGCTTTAGGGACCAGAGAATGTTATCATATATGCATGTCGGTGAACCTTACCTTATTGCCATGTTATGTACACTATCATTTTAATTTCATATGATACCCTTTTTGTTCAAATTGGTTTTTCTAATTTCTTCTGGGAATTGTCTATGAGTTTTCAAGATATTAATTCCTATAACTCATACTTAAGAGCAATGGTTCTTGCGAAATGGATCAAATTAGAGTGACCAATAAGTTCATCATCCTTCTGCCAATCAATAAAAAAAGGATGGGACAAAATTTGTCATTTCTTAGACCACAAAAAGCGGAACAAACAGGAATCCCTTTCGTACTTTTGTCCACATCTTCAACATCTCGTGGTTATACCAAAATTAATTTTAAAAAAAAACTCTCGTGGAATTTTTCATATAATGGGAAAGGATTACCTTATAAGCTCAAGGGATGTCAAACGAACGGTTATATCTATTAATTGATCATAGGTATGGCTCGCTTTCGAATGTATTATCTAAAATGACCTCGAAACTTTTATTTAATATGTCTAGATTTTTTAGTGATTGACAAACTATTATTTTTACCACATAACCTGCCATGGACACCGAAGATCAATAATTAATAACTTAGACTGAAAAAAGCTTCAACCAAAAAAAAAAGGACTGGAAAAAGAAAAAAGTAATTCAAAAAATAGTCACCATAGTGTCTCCGACTCTTTTGTTCCTAATTTGCTAATTCGTTCACATGGAGGTAGTCATGGCCACAGGCCAGTTTTGGCCCGGAATCGGCCCATTGACCGGGCCCGCGGTTCGGAACCGAAACCGGCCCATGCTCTACAGGCCCGGTTCCAAAAAAAAATTAAAAAAAAAAAAGCCTGCCAGGGGCCTGCACGCCTACACAGCCCCCGCCATATCTATTGTTAGGGTAGCCTTTGCAAAGCTGCCTTGGCAACGGGCAAAAATAAAATAAAAATAAAATAATAAAAAATAAACAGATAACCGGAATCAGCAGGAATCGGAACTGGAACCAGACTGGAACCAGAATAGGAACCGGCCAGTTCCGATTTATACATGGCCACAAACCGGACCGCCGGTTCCAAACCGTGGCCATGATTACATGGAGGTCTGACGTCCAAGATCGACGAGCCCATTGATGCACCTTCAAAAACAAGTCA
Source organism: Syzygium grande (assembly GCA_024733475.1). Taxonomy (NCBI): domain Eukaryota; kingdom Viridiplantae; phylum Streptophyta; class Magnoliopsida; order Myrtales; family Myrtaceae; genus Syzygium; species Syzygium grande. The sequence goes on along the minus strand of JAMXDD010000060.1, from coordinate 95,855 downwards.
GTAGAGAGGAAAGTCCTCCATATAAGGTAACAAATATCCAAGGCAAACAATGGACAAAGATTTGCTTACAAGATGGCTCAAACTCGTAATATTGTCAAAGACAGACGGATCCTTTGTTGCTTGGCTACCACGCTCCATGGTGGCCTAATACATTTGTTCAATTTTGCAATGACATGCACTGGTTAAGCAACTTGGTTGACGGCCAATTTAATGTAGACTATAAAAATTAATCTTCGGTAATGATTGGTCCCTCTAATCCTTGGGTCAAATCCATAAAAGAATATATAGTATGAGGGGCAAAACTGCAACTAGAAGATAGTTTTTTTATGGTGTGGGATAACGTGAAGAAATTTTCAAATAATAGAGTAAGTTTTCTACATAAAATCCTCAACTTATTGCTTCGAATCGTGTCAAGAACGAGGAGAGTGTATCGGTCAAAGCTTCGATTGTACAAATTCAAACACGACCATGATGAAACGAATCGTTGACGCCGGCTCATCGGAGGCCCATCAACACGACAATAAGACAACGATCTTCATATGGCCCAAATTTATGCTCGGTCTCGGCCCCTATTGATCCATCATTGGATTGCATGCAAAACTGTCATCAAGCATGAAAAGTTGAATTTCACCAATAAGTCCACACTTGGAATATGTATAATTTATTCAGTACTCGTTATTGGATTGGATACGGAAAGCATTACTAGGGTTGCTGTCTCTTACCGACTGCAAAGTGTGTTCCTCCACCCTTGATTTTATGAATGATCAACTCATCCGCTCTTCTTTGTTCAGCCTTCTCTATTTCATTCATCTCTTGATTGTTGGCAACCTTTAGGCAACGCGGGTGGTGATCCATACCGTCCTTGTGAGGCTCATTGATATGGAGACATCGAACACATCAAATTTTAAGACACCTACGTACATTTAACTTTAATTAAGCCCCGCAATATCTTTGGCGTATCGGCTTGGGGAACAAGGAAAATTCCCTTTCTTTTATTTATTGATTGTGGGTTTGACGATGAAGCATGAGCCTACACCTAATCGTCTTATCCAGTCACTTCCCTTTTCTCGAACCATGACATTGAAAATTACTCCATGATATTTATTTATTTTCAAGTAAAAAGTGACTCTTTTACTGATGTAACTAAAAACTTATATTGACTGATTCCGGTAAAATATTCGTTTCCAATTGAGGAGCTTTTTTAAGGAAGCCAAGCAGTTCAATGGACAATATTTTTTGTTAATCTGTATATGCAACTTGTTACTATTGTTGTACATTTGTACTATACAGATTTTTTTTAATGGTTCTATGAAATTTCTTTTGTATTAAGAATTGACAAGAAAATATGTATTTAAAAATGGTTTGAACAGGTTGTCTTATAATTCAATTACAGCTGCCATAATTTTCTTATCAGCGGCTAATTATTTTATGTAATCAAGTCAAAAATATTATTCCACAAGGCTTTTGCTTTTGAATTTGCATGATTATAATGGATGCTCAGATTTTCTAATCTACTTTGTTTTATTATATTGTTATTTTTTTGGAAAGTATCCATTAAAAAGTTGTGTAGTGATGACATGAGAAATAAATAAAAATTAGTCCATTAGATTCACCAAATAAAATGAAAGCTGAGCAATTAAAATCTACGAACTATAACATAATGACATATATTAAAGTATTGCTTAAACCAAATGCATTAATTGAAACTAGTGGATGATTTTTTTTCACTCTTACTTGTACTTAGGTTATTCAGAATAATGCTTTTGTAGAACAATAAAGAAAAGAAGAAATATACAGCTCACTAATATAATAACTAGTTTGTTATCTACTAAATAAACTACTCTTTTGAAAAAGGATGGTAGTTTCGTCCCAAATGGCAAAAAATAAAGAGTAGCAAAAGAAACAAGCCAAACAAAAAGAAGAAAAGAAAGGATAAGAAATAAGCTTAGATCAAGTGTGGGCTTCTCATTTTTCCACGAAAATTCCCAAGCACATTCATTAATGAAGGAATGCAAGTTCCCTGTGGATGTTTCTCCCGATGGGAGCAAAGAGGAAAAGGAGAAAAGGATAGAGACCCGGAAAAAGGAGTAATTGGGAAAAGCTTGTTTTTGCTTGTAAGGAGTCTTGAAAACTTGGGAAAAGCAATTTCAAGCAAAAACAAGCTTTCCCCAAGTTTTCAAGAGCTCACTCCTTTTCCATGGATGAATGGTCAAGGGTCCTACTGGAGAACCGACGTCGAATGGAATACTGAAGAATCGGTGCAGAGAAGGATCCATGAAATTCCCCGGCTATTGGTCAAATCAAGAGTGGGAAAAAGAACATCAACCGTCCTTGTTCAAAGCTTATCCGTTAAAGTCGCCTTATTCAGTGGACAAGAAGCCCAATACAATTTGCATTTGCTACGAACTCTTTGCCTCTCGTGCTGAGGTGAAGAAAACATCCACACTCTTTGGACGGAAGCTAGCACACATCAATGTCTGACGTCAAACTCTACTTCAACTGAAGCTCAGAGGTCAGTTTTGCATTCAAATAGTCGAGATTTACATAGATTAGTAATCTTCATTTTACACACTGTTCTTTGCAAATTAATAGCTAAAACAAAAGTTCAAAATTTATATAAATAATCAACTCATCCACTGTTGATTGTTCTGCCTTCTCCATTTCATTTATCTCTTGATTGTTGGCCATCTTTAGGCAATACGGGTTGTCATCCATACCGTTCTTATTAGGCTCATTGATATGGAGACACGGAAAGTTCCATTTCTTTTGTTATATATAGTGGGTTAATTTGACAATAAAGCATGAGCCTCTACCGAATCATCTTCTCTAGTCACTTCCCTTTTCTCGCGCTATAACTTTGAAAATTAGTCCCTAGTATTTATTTGTTTTTAGTAAATAATGATTCTTACCGATGTGACTAAAAATTTTGATTGACTAATTCCGGTAAAAGTTCGTTTCAAGAGAGTAGCCTTTTTAGGGCAAGGAATTGGATGGACAAAATTTGTTGTTAAGGTACCTATGCAACTTGTTACTGTTGTAGTACATTTGTATTATAAAGATCTCTCTTTATTGGTTCCATGGAAATTCTGATGCATTTAAAATTGACAAGAAAATATGAATTTAATAATGGTTTGAAGGAGTTATCTTATAATGCAATTACAATTGCCATAACTTTCTTGTCTACAGCTAATTATTCCATGTAATCAAGGCAAAATATAGTACTCCATGTCAAAATGATTAAGGAGCTTTTTTTTGTTTTTGAATTTGTAGGATAACAATGGATGTGTAGAATTTCTAATCTACTTAGTTTTATTATATTGTTACTTTTTTTTTTAAATAACCATTAAAATGTTGTGTAGTGATGTCATGACGAATAAATGAAAATTACTCTATTAGATTCCAAAAAAAAAAAAAAGATGAAAGCTGAGCAGTTTAAATACACGAATCTAAGATAATGACATATATTAAAGTTTTAATTAAACCAAACGCATTCGTTGAAACTAGTAGATGATTTTTTCACTATTACTTGTCTTTAGCTTATTCAGAACAATGGTTTCCTAGAACAAAACAAGAAAAAAAAAAGAAATATACAACTCATTAATACAATAATTAGTTGGCCATCTCCCAAACAAACAAACTCTTTTGAAAAAGAAGGACATCAGTTTCGTCCCAAATAAAAAAAAACAAACCGACCATAAAGAAAAACCAAAAAAGTAAAACATATGCTCAAATCAAGAGTTGGCTTCCCATTTTTCCACAGAAATAGCCGAGCACATTCCTCAGTGAAAGCACCAGGCGGAAGCTTTTCCCGATGGGAACAAAGTGGAGAAGCGAGAAAAGGAGGGAGATCCTGACAGGAACGAGCATAGGTCGAGGGTCCTACAGGAGAATCGAGGCTCAATGTGGAGTGCTGGAGGATCGATGGAAAGGAGGATCCGTGAAATTGCGCGTCTGGTCTAATCAAGAGTGGAAAATGGAAGATCGACTCTTCCTGTTCGAATGCTTATCCGTGAAATGCCCCCTATAAGAACCCTACTTCAGTAGACATGAAGCCCAGAACATTTCGCATTCGCTGCGAACTCTTTGCCTCTCGCGCCAAGGTGAACACAACATCAACACTCTTTGTTCGAGAGCTAGCACAGATCAATGTCTGATATCAACTCTACATCAGCTGAAGCTCAGAGGTCAGTTCTGCATTCAAGTAGTCGAGATTTACATAGGTTTGTACTCTTCATTGCTTGCATACGTTTATGTGGTTCCTTAGGAACTATATCCTCCTTTGGGTCACGAGCATTTAGGGCACTTGGCTTCCTGTGATGCTTGGAATCTTTATCTGTACAACTTTTGAAAAACCCATCCATAGTGATCAAAAGTAAAAGCTTACCCCAATAAATCCGTCTATATCCAGTTGGTACAAGCTTGTATTATTTACTTGCACCATGAATTAATGATTTCAGATTTTGCTGTTCTTTTTGGTAGTCTCGGAGAACAAGAAGATGCCATCGTTGGAAAATCGAAAGATTTCTTGATATCCTTGCTTAGATGGTCATTTACTCTTTTCGGGGCTAAGGATTTACTTATAAAACGGCAAGCAATCTTCATCGGGATTTTCGTAGTTCTCATCATGCTCTTCGGCATAGGTTCGCGAACAACACAAAATAAACGTGGAATGACATTCATCAATTTCACGTTTCTCATGCTAGGATGTCTTGTTGTCGGAATAACAATTGACTCGATCGTACAGAATTCTTACATCAAGTGGGTTATCTATGGTGTGTTCCTTGCTATGGTAGCTACAAATCCCGATTACCAACATATTTTTTTGGAGATGAAACCAATCTTCAAGTCCGTGTGTGGAACAATTTCTTTGAGACTCAGAGATTTGTTCATTCAATTACAAATGATTATAAAAATTTTTTTGAAAATTAATGTTGCGTAGCGAGAAGAATCTCGGATGAATAACACCCCTGCGACTCGACCAGTGGGCGGTGATGAGGGTGGAGTTGGGGAGCACATTGTTTAGTTGATCTCGCAATGGAATTTGACTCCCTTTATCTCTCTTTTATCTTGTGCATTATAAGATGTTTGTACGATATGTGAGATAAATGTCTGAGGTTTTCCCTCTGTATTATGTGTTTGTACGATTACACGGAAGTGTGGTCAAATCATAATAGTTCTTCATTGATACATTAAATTTGCAACTTTGCATATTCGCTGCATCTTCATGAGATTTTTGTTGATCACTTTTTCCTTCATAGCAATATTTACATTGATGCTGCGTTTTAGGTTGCGATTTTGTTTTGAAAGGTCAAATGTCAGGATTTGAAGCATTACTTAATCTATAAGTAAAAAATTCCACTTTGGTTACCCTAAAGTCAAAGACACATAGGAGTTAAATGTGAAATGCTATACAAAACTACCAAAGATGCACATGCACACTTTATGGTGTATTTAGTCCCACCTTTTGTACGAGCAATTAGTCGGATGATCAATCAAACCTTCCCATTACGAGCCGGGGAAAAGCGAAGCTAATAAGGAAGTTTAATTTACTCGGATGTCGCACAAAGGCAGAGGAAATGCCAAAGAGAAGCTGCTATATGACAAAAAGAAGGAAATTGTACGATGAGATCGAACGGTGCTCTACGGCAAAGAGCTGGCGTTTTCATTGACTTGACCCGCCAAAGTCTTTCATTATCGTAAGAAGTTAATCTGATTGATTACAACACATGTCGATCTCATAAAGTCATAGTATTACAGGATGCACTATCTTAAATTGCTTTATTCGTACAAGATAAAATGTCAATATGAATATGCAGATTTTCTCACTACCTGGATACTATGACGATTTATACTGTGGCTACGCGCGAACCATGACGGGGATGGTGGGGAGGATGTCGCGAAAATGGATCCTGTATGGATCCAATGGGTCTCGTGTGTCTGGGTTGTGCTATGGAACTAGTAACAGCCTGAACTGCCTAGAACTGGACTGGACTAGCTCCGAATTGGCGGTTCTCGATTTTAATTTACTAGAATCAGTGAGTATCAATCCGGTTTCCAATTCTAGGCATGAAACCGCCCACACGCTCACCTGGACCAGACCGCTAATATATATAACTTTTAAGAAAATTTTCCAATGAAATATAAGACATTTTTTTAAGAGATATCTAGAGCTAAAATAAAATTACTTCAATACAGATTCGTGCATGCTGACCTTCATCATGCTTTCAATGGAATATCAAGGAAAAAGTAACACTAGGAATCGATAATGGACTCCAGGACAAATGTAGAAACATATTACAAAGGATCGGCATGACAATCTACCTTCAACTTCTAAAATAAAAGAAGAATAGAATGTAAGAATTCATGGCCGCACCTCTAGCCGTTCATCGCCTCATTCTCTTTCTTTCGGTCATCTCCATTTGTGTGAAGCTTGGTTGGACCAGTTCCATGGATCCACCCAGGAACCGGACTGGACCGGCGGTCTACTTCTTAGGTGGATCCACAGAACCAATGGGCGGTTTTCGATTTCAATTTTTCGAAATTGGTCCTTAGTGGGTAGTTCCCAGTTCTATGGTGGGAGCCGCCTATCTGGATCATGCTCACCCCTAGTCCCCATTAGTCCCCATTAGATGCAGAAGATTGAAAATCGAGAGTGTTAGGGGTTGCCACCATCCGATGTAGAGCATTGAAAATCGAGAGTGTTAACATTAACAACACAAGACCAATATGTATAGTATTATGCAACGAAGTGCTTGTTCCACTTCCTCTTTCACAAAATTCAAAACAAAAATCACAAAGTTCGTTGAGCTCCAATTAGAACATGGCGGATTGTACTGTGACACTCGAAAGGTACATAATTCATTCGTGTGAATATGCTCTAAGAACCCTGTTTAGAGTGTGAACTGTCACGCCCCAAATCCCACGGCATGCAACATTCCTATCTTGGTCGATAAACTGCGACGTCCCAGGAAACGTCGCCGACCCATGACCAACAGAGATCAAGCACAAGCGGAAGTAATAAATAAATAAAACCGAGACAATTACAAGTATGAGCCAAGAATAGCCATGCATCACTCAGAAAATAATTACACATTTATATTACTTTTAAAAACCATTTGTACAATATTTACAAGCACAACTAAAAGATACAATCGGTCAAAGTGACCACCTGGTCAAAAAGGGATAAGTGGCTAGGAGGTCAGACTAAAACTCGGGAGAGGGCTACAGGTCTAAAAAGTAGTGGCCCTCTCATCGGCTAAGGACTTTGGGCGACCCTATGGCTCCCGGTCGGGATCGGATGACTTAGTGTTTCATCGACAACTCATCGGAGGCATCCTCACTAGACCCTGACTCCTCCGAATCCATGGCCTAGGCTCGCTCATCCTCGGAGTCCGGCTCCAACTCTGGGTCAAGGTAAAGCTCGAACCCCTCCTCGTTTGATCCTAACTCTGCAACCTCTCCGTCCTCCTCGTCCCCTCCCATGGCCTCGGGTTTGTCATTCTCCTCCTCATCCATCGGCTCGGGTCCTTTGCTAGTACATTGGGCTCCTCATCTATCTCTTCCTCCTACCTCATCCACTCGGCTATGGCCTCTGGATCGATCACCTCACCATCCGCTATAATTGGATGCAACAGCCCAACACTATCGACTGGGATATCAAAGGTCCTGAGTGGCTCTTCCTCATTTCCATCGGCATCCCGGTGGCACCATGCCACGTACTCCTGCTTCTGGTAAAAATACTCGCATATATTCATAATCAGTTCTTATTAGTACCTCACAAAAGCCTCCCCATTTCCTGAGGGGTAGGTACTGGTATATTGCCGGATCGCATGGGGATCCTAAAAGAGTCGTTGGTCTCTCCATCTTCACGGCCGGGGGTGAAAAGTTTCGATTTACACAACCGTGAGGCGAATCTAAGTGAGTTTAACCTCTAAAACCTAGGTTAGGCTAGCATGCAATCTCGACCCGGAAACAAATATTTAAAGCCATAATGCAATAACAATCAAACAATTCTCTGACCCTACAGGTTAGACAGTTCAATATATAATAATCACGGCACATACGTGGCATACATAGTCACACATACGCCAAACACATGCTCAGGCACTAAGCCTCACACATTCGCATGCCAGTCTATGCATGTTTATGCATGCAAATGTCGTCAGCATGTCATGCGCATAATTCTCGCCCACTGGCCCACACTTGCACATTGGCAATTGCCTAATTTATTAACATTTATTATGACTCGAGTCAACAATAATCACGCCCGGTCGTCTAGCACCTTCAAAGTGCATGAGGCGCAAGACGGATCCGGCCCGGTGTCTCTAGCTTGCTTCAAAGTGCATGAGGCTCAACTGCGATCTCCTTACGAACCAAAGCCTACTTCAAAGTGCATGAGAATGGTTGTCTTCCCGGACGTACCGGGCATCGTCCCTTTCAAAATGCATGAGGACGGTATCGACCCAAGGTTATGACCGGAAGGTCCTTGGGTGATCACACAACCAATTATTATTCGAACCCAGCGTAACACGCTTGTGGATATTTTAGGTGATCACATGTTTATGGCGGAACACGCATTTTCGCACAATTTCATCACATGCCTTACTCTTGGCATACATGATGCGTGTTCATGTTATGCAATGCAATGTACCACGGGCACCAATATAATTCAAATACTCAATGTCACAACACATGCCTAATTGGCCCAATTGATACCGTGTGGCGAACGTGCGGCCTAACGTGCGATTCATAAATCAACAATTAATTGCAAGTCAAACAGTGGCCAATCGCACTCCACAAAAATTAGCCACACAACATGCAACATTACAGTACGCAATCAATCACAATTAAGCCACGGATTACATACAATCGTCAACCGGGACATACCGGCAATTCCACCAATGGGCTTCTAAATTGGCCATTCAATCCAACTACTCTCCCAATAAATTTTTCATTGATTCACTACATTTTTTTCCGATAATAACTTGTACCAATCGGTACACTAATTTCTCTCAAGATGTACTAGTATTACTAAACCAATCCAGAAAAATACACTATCAGTCCTAATCCGGGTTTAGAAATTTTATTCACTTAATCTTGGACCATGACGACGAAGAACGGTGGCCGATCACTAGTGAACAATGGAACCGGCGGCGACGTTCCCAGCGACGGCGTACAGTTGGTAGTGTATGGAACCGCAGATTATGCACGGGCGTCGTCACGGTCCGCATGTCACGGATGGCGATGAAACGATGATATACTCTGAAACCGGGAATGTCACAATGGCGGCGGCGGCGATTGAGCTCCGGGGGCCCGGTGAGGCTCCGGCGTGGTGGCGGTGATGCCCGGGAGAGAAAAGGGGAGAAAGAGAGAGAGAAAGGGGTTGGGTGAGGCTGAGGCTAAGGCTAGGGACTGAGGTGGTCCACGGCGGGGGCACGGTGGCGCTCGGTAGGTGGGTGGCTTGCTCCGTGAAGCTTTACCGAGAGAGAAATGAGAGAGAGAGAGTGAAATCTGGAGAGAGAGAGGATGGTCGGGCCAGATGAGGGTGAGAGGAGAGAGAGAGGGTCTTATATTGGTCAAACATTAGGGGCTAGGGTGCCAAGTGTCACAATCTAGTCCAAAATGGCCATTTTGCCCCTCATCCAAGGGCCACCATTAAATCTTACCCAATAATTCAAGGGCATTTTGGTCCTTTGCTGCAATAATTAAGATAAGTCCAAATTTAATTAATTTCCTTAATTATCCTCAAAATTCGAAACCAAAAATAGCCTAGGGGCAAAATCGTCATTTTTCCGGTCCGGGTCAAGTTCCATTTTTCGCCCGTACCTACCCTCCATGTGCATGGTCAACATAATGTGGCATCGGAATTACGAAAATAGCTTCTTAAGCCCTCGAAAATCCACGTCAAAGTTTAAGGGGTAAAATCGTAAATTTTTTCAAATTTTTTGTCGAAATTCCAATTTTTTGCCATAACGACTCCTAGTATGCGTGGCCACCCTAAAACGGCATCGGCCTCGAAAAATAACCTCATTTGGTCTCGAAAAGCGACTCTGGTGTCTCAAGGGGCAAAATCGTAATTTTTCATCCCCAGACCGAATTTCAATTTTTACTCGTACTAACTCCAAATGTATGTGGCCAACATAATATGACGTCGATTCCCAAAAATAGTCTCTTAAACCTTCGAAAATCGACATTGAAATCCGGGCCCAATTCCGTGAATAAAACTCGCTAAACTTTCAATTTCAGGGTCTTTCACTAACGGGCGGCTGTTTAGAGGTTACGCATAACGACTTAGGGCTATCTGTATCGTAATGGTCTCGATCATTGAGAGAATGAGAAATTATCCCTAGTTTCAGAGGTCATGATCGTTTGGTTCAAGTTTAGGACTGGTTGGCTACGTGTACTTTCGGTCTTGCAGAATCACCTGCGTCCCTATTGTACATCGTAGGCCTTGGCCAAACCCAATCCATTACCCTTTCCTACGATTAGCCCACGTTGGCCAAAAATATTCCCTTAGTGTCTCTCGTGATCGGTGTCCGTTTCACGATAGGGTCCCCGGTCCATGTACCGTTTTCTAGTTAGTCATACCCCATTGGTTAGTATCTCGAGAGTGATCAGCTCTAGGCGAGACTTACTAAAATGAAATGCGAAATAATATCAGTTTTATTGATCCCGGAATTACATCGACATTCGAGCTATTACGTGAACTAAGTAGCTAGCTTTCCTTTTTTTTCTTTTGAAATATGTCCTTCTTTCAAATAGTTCCTTTTTGATTTGGTACGGAAACAATGAGTAACCACAATAACAGAAACGACATGAAAAATTTGACTTAACAAAGAAATTCCACATTGCATTCCTCTCCTTGAAGCGACTCGTCGTCACGCATTTCAATTAAGTAGAGCATACCAAGGGGCTGAGCCATGAAATTATGTAGTTTTATATCATTTGCAAGATCATTTATCTCACAATACTGATCGAAGCAACTAGACCTATGAGCCCAAACCCGATATAACGGTACTGAGAAAAGTATCAAAAAAGTCCTAAACCTTTTTTTTTGTGCCAATTCAATCCTAATCTTTTTGCATTTGTGCCAATTGAGTCCTAAACCTTTTTATGGTGCCAATTCAGACATAAACCTTTTTGCATTTGTGCTAATTCAGTCCTAAACCTTTTGCATTGGTGCCAATTCAGTCTTAAACCTTTTGCATTGGTGCCAATTTAATCATAAACCTTTTGCATTGGTGCCAATTCAGTTATAAACCTTTTGCATTTATGCCAATTCAGTCCTTCGACACATGAATAGCTATTAGCTGGAAGGACTAAATTGGCACAAATGCAAAAGGTTTAGGATTGAATTAGCACCAAAAAAATGTTTATGATTGAATTGGCATCAATGCAAAAGGTTTAGGATTGAATTGGTATAAAAAAAAGGTTTAGGACTAAATTGGCATCAATGCAAAAGGTTTAGGATTGAATTGGCACTAAAAAAAGGTTTAGGACTATATTGACACAAATGCAAAAGGTTTAGAACTTTTTTGACACTTTTCTCTAATGGTACTTGTCCATCGTTTTCAAAACTCTTAGCTCCAAATCGCTCCTCTAAATGAGCCTGTGTCTCTGATGATATGGCAGGTTGTCAATATGTGCTCGTTAGTGGTTGCTTTAGCATCATCCTATATGCTCACAAGAGGTTTTTTGGCCATTGGACAATGTGTAATTTTAAGTTTTGTTTTTTTTAAGCTCTTGCAACCATATTGTATTTGTGTATCATTTTGGTTGCATGTATTTGTAATAAATACTTGTGATTTAGAGAATAAAGAATGTCATCATATACATGTTCTTTCTTTGGTGAACCTTATGTTATTGTCATGTTATGTTTGGGAATATTAAAAATTCATCTGTTTCTTTTCTTGGCCAAATCGTTTTTTTTTTCTAATTTATTCTGGGAAGTGTGTGAGTTTTCCAAAGATCAATTCCTATGACTCATACGTAAGAGCAAGGGCTCTTACGGAATGGATCAAATTAGAGTGACCAAAAAGTTCATCCTTCTGCCAAAAAAAAATATTAAGTTCACCCTAAAAACCCAATTCTTCGGACGTCAAACGAAATGTCAAATATATTAATAGATCAAATATTCAAAATAGACAAATGTATAGCTCGGATTTGCAGTGTATTATCTAAAAATTCCCTAAAAAACTTTTACTACGTCCGGATGTTTGAGATCATGTCCCGTTTCATATAACGAAAGAAAATGATAACGTCACAAGTAGTTCAGTGTTGAGAGGATTGACAAATGATTTGTCTTATCACATAACCTACTATGGACGCCAAAGATCATTAATTGATGACTTTGTTCTAATTTGCTACTTTGTTCACTTGGAACTCCATTGTTTGAGTTTGATGAGCCGTAGCTTCACTAACAGGCCAGAAGAGAGGAAATCTCTCCATCTGAGGTAGCAAATGCCTGAGTTACAAGTTGAACAAAGATTCACATACAAGATGACTCGAACTTGTAATATCGTGAAAAATAGTAGGGAGAGATTGATAAATTTTGGGGTAGATTATGGCAATATACAAAATGACTGAAAAAATATTAAGAAAATAGTCATGATAGAGTCTCCAACTCTTTATTTCGAATTTGGTATTTTGTATGCTTGGAACCCCAATGTTCGAGATCGATGAGCCCATTGCCATAGCTCACCAAAAAGTCAAAAGCGAGGAGATCTCTCCAAGTGAGGTAACAAATGTATATACTCCGTATTTAATTGCTTCTTCTCGGGAAGCTGTGACTGATTAATCATAATTAAGGAGTGATCATCTTGTGCAATCGTGTGAACTTTGATCAAACAGGCAAACAACACTGAGGAAACCTTGGTCCAAGAAACAATCATGAAACCAATCATTAAAGCCATGGCTCACTGGGGGCCCATCAACACGATAATAAGACCACCATCTTCATATGCCCCACATCCATTCTCGGCCCATATCGATCCACCTTTCAATTGCATGCAAAACTGTCTTCAAGCATGAACAGTTTGAATTTGATAATTATTCTCACACTTGGCATACGTATAATTTATTGAATACTCGTCATTGGATACAGAAAACATTATAAATGAAGACACTCAGTCGTGGAGAATTAAGTGGTGGCGATTGATGATTTGCTCCTCATATTTATGGATTTTAACTAGGTTCGGAGATTTAATGATAAGGCCATATTTGCTTGTAGTTCTAATTAGGGGAAGCTAGTTCCAACTAGCCCTTTCGTCTTTAGCACACCTTTCGCTTCCAAACGTCAGCATGCAAGCGTTTTCGAGTGATTAATTAGCACTAAATCCTAATGGCATGACCCACAGAAATCAGGACTCTTTTAAAGCCAATCTAACTTATGTCACGCGCCTGCATATAATTAGAGGATCATAGTTAATTAGTCTCATTCGAACTTGGATGCCTGTCAGTGATTAGCGTTGGATTCAAGAACTTACAGCGACATGTACCATGAATTGCAGTTCATTCGACTATGTATTTCTGAGTGACGGCTAAGGGTATACAAAAACCAATGGTGTTTTGCATTATGTATTTAAATTATTGTTAAGTTGGTAGGTCGAAGACACACCTGTATATTTGATGCTGCTGTAGTACTATAAAGAATAAGTTAACCGTGAAGTCCATAATGTCTTTTCTAATATTTGACCATTTCTTCTTTGTAGTCCATCTCCGAAGGTTGAGTCCGGTTTCGCCCCATTGTGTCCATTGCTCTTTGAATTCTCTGCCGTAGCTCCTCCATTTCACACCAGCCAAACACTAATAATTTAGTGCACCATACTTGCCTGTAATTCCGATTTGATCTTATTTGAAAATGGTGTCCGTAAATATATATATATATATATATATATATAATATATTCAATTAAGAACTTGACCACTATCCTTTTATCCTTCTTAAGGACCCTTCGATGAAATGAAATATGTACTGTTGATTAGGAGAAAGTGGATTTCATCTAGGTGCAAATAGACATCCCTTTTCCTATATTCATTTTTATAAGCAAGTGTTGAGTTAGTATTGTTAGAAAATTCAATCCAAAAACTTAATCTGTTTGATGAATTAGTGATTTATTATTTAATTATTTTATCCTCTCCCTCACTTAGTCTAGTCTATTTTCCTAAAACTAGGCATTGACATATTTAATTTGGGAGGCAAATAAGACATTGGAAAGATTTAAACTCAAGATATCCTACTCCTCGATACTATGCGATTTTGTTATATTCATGAGATTTAATTGAGAGGCAAACGGGACCTCCCAATTAAATATGTCCACTTTGTACCAGGCAAAATATTAGACTAAGTGTGAGGGGGAGGATTAAACAATTAAATAGGTAAGCCACGCCTTCATCTAAAAGCTTAAACTAATAGATAAAGGAATATTACATGAATATAAAGAGCATTCAGAATCCTTGCCGGCGATGTTGAATACTACTTCAACATCCTCTCTACATACAAGTCGGATTACGAAAGCAGCATATGGAATTGTGACCACGGTACAAGGAATTTCACTAATGAGAACTACATGCATATTCCCAAAAGGGATGGCACAAGCTATGATATCATATTAAAAAGTCCAATTAAAAAAAAAGTCATTATTAAATGAATACATGATTTATTATTTGATTATTTTATTAAGTATAGTATCTATGCTAAATTGAATTGGATAGATAGATCCAAAGCATGAGTCCCACCAAATCGATGAATGGGAAGTGGACTAAGCACTTAGTCCAGAGTATGTATATAGGGTCGTTTTCTTCGCCCGTCAGAAGCGACATCAGACTTCCATAAGTCTTTATAAGCCAAACAAAGACTTCAAAAGTAAAAAATCACACATCACGACCAAGACAAATGAAAAGTAAATGCACAGCTGAAATATTAAAAAAAATCATTTTTTGCCCCACTTTTGAGCAGAAATATAAAAAAAAAAAAACTCTTCTTCTTTCCCAACCTTTAGCAGATACCCTTCTTCTTTCCCCTACTTTTTAATAATTCTGCACAAACGTAGGGACAAAGAAAACGAGTTTTTTGATACGTCTGCTGTGCATTGTCTGATGTGGCTTGACAAATGAAAGGAATCAAGACTTCTATATATACTCTGCAACCCAAGTGCCTGTTGCACTTCCTCATTCACAAAGCAATCACAGAGTTCATTCAGCTGAGACTTCCATGGCGGATCATGCAGTGAAACTCGAAAGGTATGAATTCAGTAGTATGAATATGCTTTAAGAACTCTGCTTTAGAGTGTGGATCAAAGTGTGTTTTGTAATATTTTGTTCCTGGTAAAATTTTTTTTTTAGAAATAGTTTTTTCTATTTCTATTCCTAGGACTTGAAGTTTTCGAGTAGGAAGAACGATTTGATAATCAGATAAAATTTCTATTCCTGAAATAGAAAAAAGAATAGAAAAAGCGTTTGGTATGACCCTTAAGAGTTTTCGTAATATGAATTTTTTTTTTCAGAATTTAATAATTTTCTGAGATTTTTTGAATTTTCTTTTTTTTTTCTTTTCCTCTCTTCTTCTTTCTTCCTCTAGCCAAACACCGTGCCTAAGGTGATGGCCGGGCAATCACCGGGAGATAAGGTTCGACGAGGCTCGACCTCGCCAACCTCGCGGTGGGCTGGGCGAGGTATACCTTGCAGTGGATCGGGCAAAGTTGAGCCTCGCTTGGCAACCAACCACGCCGAGGTGTTAGCCTCACCATGGCCGATGTGAGGTCAAGCCTGCCTACACCTTTGTTCCCAATGTTCTTTGGCCATCCCGAGGCCCAGCGACCAACTAGAGGAGGAAGAAGAAAAAAAGGAAAAAAAAAAAAAAAAAGAAATGACTTGTTTTAGCAATTGATCTGGGGAACAAAGAAGTAGGTTTTTTTCTTTTTATTTCTATTTCAAATCATTCCCGCCACTTTTCTATCCGGGAAATTATCAAACAGATTTATATTCTTTATCTATTCCAGAACAAAAAATAGAAAATAGGAGAAATATGTGGTTACCAACAGGCCCTAAATAGCTTTTTTTTTTTTTTTTTTCCTTTTGAACCTACTTTTCTTTCAATTAAGTTTTCCTGATTTAGTAGAGGGCAAAAAATAACAGGACGGGTGTGACTCAACCCTTCATCATCGTTTGCATATGCTTATACCGTTGACTGTGAACTACATATTGTCCTTTGGGTCATGAGCATTTTAGTGTACTGGGCTTTTATACTTGTTGGAACTTTGATTGTACAACTTTGTCAAAATCCATCCATATCGATCAAGAGTTATTTATTACTTACCAAAATTAATATGATTACACTTACTAGATAAACGCTTTTAGAACACCATTAATGCTGAGTTTTATTGTCTTTTTGGACTCACATATGACACGTAAGGCAATTTGGGGAAATTGTCACCATCTTATATTGTATGTACAGTTACTTTAACTCATTGTACAGATTCATTAATAGACATGTAAGCTTCTGTCGAGCAAGATTTAAGAATGCAGGCGGACCATCAATTAATGATTTAAGCAAGTTGCCAGGAAGAGCAACAGCTATATGCTTGTATCATTTACTTGCGTGACAAATTATTGATTTCTGATTTTGCTGTTTTTTTGGTAGACTCGGTGAACAAAGAAGATGATACTGCTGAAAAGATTGAGAGGGATTTCCTAGTATCCTCGCTTAAATGGTCATTTGCTCTTTTCGTAGCTACGGTTTACTTACAAAACATCCAAGCGACTTTCATCTCGATTTCCATAGAGCTAATCGCTCTTTGGCATAAGTTCGCAAACAACACAAAACAATCATATGGAGGCGATGTTCATCAATTCCATTTATTTTCATACTAGGACGCGTTTTATTGTTGGAATAACGATCGACTCAATTGGTACTGAATCATTTATTAGGTGGTTTATCTATGTTATGTTCCCACAGTAGTTGTAACCCATTACCAGCAAATTTTTCAGAGATGAAACTAATCTTCAAGTCCATGTGTGAGTAACTTTGAGACTCAGAAACTCATTCATTCAATCACAAGTGATCAGCAAAAATCTTTTAAATTAATATTGCAGCCCAAGAAGAATCATCCACAAAGAACAACTTTATGACTCGACCGGTTGGCGACGGAGGCGGAGTTGGGGAGGACATTGTCGAATTTGATCTTGATGGAATTTAAAAATCAGTTCTCATTGTATTATAAGATGTTTGTTTGATATAGGAAATAAATGTCGGAGCTTCTTCCCTCCATATTATGTGTTTGTAATGATAAGCAAATATTTGATCAGACTGTAGTAGTTCTTCACTAATACATTAAATTTGTGACTTTGCATATTTGCTCCATCTTCCCTGAAACTTTTGTTGGTCACTCTTTTTTCATGGAAAAGTCTGCAATAATACTGAGTTTCAGTTGTGATTGTGATTTTGGAAGGTGAAATGCGAGCATCTGAAGTAGTACTTAATCTATAAGTGGAAAGTCCACTTTGAGGACCCTAAAGTAAAAGACACATAAATTAAACATGCTATATCTAATAAACCACAGACGCCCATGCACACCTACAATGGAAAGTCCACTTTGAGGACCCTAAAGTAAAAGACACATAGCAATTAAACATGCTATATCTAACAACCACATACGCCCATGCACAATTTGATACGCATATAAGTAAGGCAGTTGAAAATCTCAAGTAGCTTTTCTTAATATTAGGACAGAGAAAATGTCCAGCCTCAAAAAAAGCTGCTATATGACAAAAAAAGGAGAATTGTCTGAGGGGGGGTAATTGGTAAATGAGGTCGAGAGTGCTCGAGGACAAATAGCTGTTGTTTTATTTACTTGACCTGGCTACGGTCTTTATTATCTTAAGAAGAATCTGATTTGATTGGACATATAGGTGATCGATCTGATACCATCATATATTGCAGTATGCACTATCTTAAATTGCCTTATTCCTAAAAAGATTAAATGTCAAATGTAAAATATGCAGGTTTTCTAGCCAGCAGACTACTTTGACGATTTGTACTAAGGCAACGTGCGAACTCTCTAGTAGTTCGTTGGATTGTTGTATTTTGTGGCGCTGGAATCGCTTTGCAAGTTTCAATCGTAATTAGTGGTGAGTTAACACTGTTTTTTCGCATGGAGCGATAAGTGAAACTTGCACTGTCCTAGCACCAACTCACGACGGTGTTGGCCTCGACGAGGTCGCGACCACCACAAGGAACCATGTCGATCAAATGGATCCCCTATGGATCCAATGGATCCTCTTGAAAATAAAGGGGTGTCGCCGTCACCCATCACCTCCTTTTTCCTCTAGCACGCTCTTGATTTAAGGAATGTCACCATCACCCATCAACCCATCATGCTCGACGATTGGTGACGGTGATAATTTTGATTTCAAGAATAAAGTTCTTAGAAAGGAAAGAACATGAGACACATAATATATATATATATATGTGTGTGTGTGTGTGTGTGTGTGTGTGTGTGTAAAGGTACTGTTCCACTTTGCAAAATTAAATAACAATCACAAAGTTTATTGAGTCCAACTTCTTCAAAATATGGCGGAATATGCAATACCACTTAAAGGTACATAGTTTATTCATGTGAATATGATCTGGAGGACTTTCATCAGAGCGCGGACTAAGTAACTCGTTTTTCATTATTTTAAATCTAATTTTCTTTTTGATTAAAATCCTCCTGATTCGGGTAATGGGGCTGCCAAGCATCCATGTTGAAGCAATATCATCATGTAAGTTTGACTTAACCAAAGAGATTCCACATTGCATTTACTGCTGAAGCTACTTACCATTGTGCATTTCAATTGTTAACATACTCAAGCACTAAGCCATGATTATGTAGTTTTACATAATTTGCAAAGTCATTTATCTCATAGTACCTGATTGAAGTGATTGAACCCGTGAGCCCGAACTCAATATATTGGTATTTTGTAATCGTTTTTCAAGACTCTCAACTCTGAGTTGCTTCTCAAAATGAGCCTGTCTCTTGTCATGTGTCAGTTTGTCAATATATACTTGTTAATGTTTGCTTTGGCATCATCTGGGTCTATTCACAAGAGTTTCCATTTACAGTTTCCGGAGATTTTCAGCCATTCAACAATATGCCATTTTTCAAAGTTCTATTTGATTTTTGAAACCCCGCGTAATCATGCTATATATTTGTTTATCAATTTTGTTGCATGTAATTTTAATAAAGTCTTGTGATTTTAGAAAAGAGAACATTATCTTATACATGTTTTGTATTTGGTGAACCTTACGCATATTGCAATGTTATGTATATCGATTATTTAAAATTCCTTGATTGTTTTGGCAATTCGCTTTTTTCCTAATATCTTCTGCAAGTGTCTATGAGTTTTCCAGATATTAATTCCTACGATCATACTTATGCAAGGGCTTTACGAAAAAGTTCACCTAAAAACCCAATTCTTCGGACGTCAAACAAATGTCAAATATATTAATGATCAAATATTCAAAAATAGACAAATGTATAGCTCGGATTTGCAGTGTATTATCTAAAATTCCTAAAAACTTTTACTACGTCCGGATGTTTGAGATCATGTCCCGTTTCATATAACGAAAGAAAATGATAACGTCACAAGTAGTTCAGTGTTGAGAGGATTGACAAATGATTTGTCTTATCACATAACCTACTATGGACGCCAAAGATCATTAATTGATGACTTTGTTCTAATTTGCTACTTTGTTCACTTGGAACTCCATTGTTTGAGTTTGATGAGCCGTAGCTTCACTAACAGGCCAGAAGAGAGGAAATCTCTCCATCTGAGGTAGCAAATGCCTGAGTTACAAGTTGAACAAAGATTCACATACAAGATGACTCTGAACTTGTAATATTGTGAAAAATAGTAGGAGAGATTGATAAATTTTGGGGTAGATTATGGCAATATACAAAATGACTGAAAAAATATTAAGAAAATAGTCATGATAGAGTCTCCAACTCTTTATTTCGAATTTGGTATTTTGTATGCTTGGAACCCTAATGTTCGAGATCGATGAGCCCATTGCCATAGCTCACCAAAAAGTCAAAAGCGAGGAGATCTCTCAAGTGAGGTAACAAATGTATATACTCCGTATTTAATTGCTTCTTCTGGGGAAGCTGTGACTGATTAATCATAATTAAGGAGTGATCACCTTGTGCAATCGTGTGAACTTTGATCAAACAGGCAAACAACACTGAGGAAACCTTGGTCCAAGAAACAATCATGAAACCAATCGCCATGGCTCATTGGGGCCCATCAACACGATAATAAGACCACCATCTTCATATGCCCCACATCCATTCTCGGCCCATATCGATCCACCTTTCAATTGCATGCAAAACTGTCTTCAAGCATGAACAGTTTGAATTTGATAATTATTCTCACACTTGGCATACGTATAATTTATTGAATACTCGTCATTGGATACAGAAAACATTATAAATGAAGACACTCAGTCGTGGAGAATTAAGTGGTGGCGATTGATGATTTGCTCCTCATATTTATGGATTTTAACTAGGTTCGGAGATTTAATGATAAGGCCATATTTGCTTGTAGTTCTAATTAGGGGAAGCTAGTTCCAACTAGCCCTTTCTCTTTAGCACACCTTTCGCTTCCAAACGTCAGCATGCAAGCGTTTTCGAGTGATTAATTAGCACTAAATCCTAATGGCATGACCCACAGAAATCAGGACTCTTTTACCATACATTGACGAGGCAGAAGGCGCATTTGCACAAGCCAATCTAACTTATGTCACGCGCCTGCATATAATTAGAGGATCATAGTTAATTAGTCTCATTCGAACTTGGATGCCTGTCAAGTGATTAGCGTTGGATTCAAGAACTTACAGCGGCGACATGTACCATGAATTGCGAAGTTCATTCGACTATGTATTTCTGAGTGACGGCTAAGGTATACAAAAAGCAATGGTGTTTTGCATTATGTATTTAAATTATTGTTAAGTTGGTAGGTCGAAGACACACCTGTGAATTTGATGCTGCTGTAGTACTATAAAAAGAATAAGTTAACCGTGAAGTCCATAATGTCTTTTCTAATATTTGACCATTTCTTCTTTGTAGTCCATCTCCGAAGGTTGAGTCCCGTTTCGCCCCATTGTGTCCATTGCTCTTTGAATTCTCTGCCGTAGCTCCTCCATTTTCACACCAGCCAAACACTAATAATTTAGTGCACCATACTTGCCTGTAATTCGATTTGATCTTATTTGAAAATGGTGTCCGTAAAATATATATATATATATATATATATATATAAATAATATATTCCAATTAAGAACTTGACCACTATCCTTTTATCCTTCATAAGGACCCTTCGATGAAATGAAATATGTACTGTTGATTAGGAGTAGTGGATTTCATCTAGGTGCAACAGACATCCCTTTTTCCTTTGCTATTCATTTTTTCATAAGCAAGTGTTGAGTTAGTATTGTTAGAAAATTCAATCCAAAAACTTAACTGTTTGATGAATTAGTGATTTATTATTTAATTATTTTATCTCTCCCTCACACTTAGTCTAGTCTATTTTCCTAAAACTAGGCATTGACATATTTAATTTGGGAGGCAAATAAGGCGTGGAAAGATTTAAACTCAAGATATCCCTACGATACTATATGCGATTTTGGTTATATTCATGAGATTTAATTGAGAGGCAATGGGACCTCCCCAATTAAATATGTCCACTCTTTGTACCAGGCAAAAATATTAGACTAAGTGTGAGGGGAGTGATTAAACAATTAAATAGTAAGCCACGCCTTCATCTAAAAGCTTAAACTAATAGATAAAGGAATATTACATATATATAAAGAGCATTTAGAATCCGTTGTCAAGCGATGTTGAACAATACTTCAACATCCCCCTACATACAAGTCGGATTACTTAGTAGCATATGGAATTGTGACCACGGTACAAGGAATTTCACTAATGAGAACTACAGGCATATTCCCAAAAGGGATGGCACAAGCTATGATATCATATTAAAAAGTCCAATTCAAAAAGTCAAGCTATTAAATGAATATATGATTTATTATTTGATTATTTTATTAAGTATAGTATTCATGCTAAATTGAATCAGGATCGATAGATCCGGAAGCATGAGTCCCACCACATCGATGAATGCAGAAGTGGACTAAGCACTTAGCTCCATAGTATGTATAGGTCGTGTTTTCTTTCGCCTGTCAGAAGCGACATCAGACTCTATAAGTCTTTATAAGCCAAACAAAGACTTCAAAAGTCAAAAATCACACTCCACGACCAAGACAAATGAAAAGTAAATGCACAGCCGAAATATTAAAAAAAATCATTTTTTCCCCCACTTTTGAGCAGAAATATAAAAAAAAAAACCCTTCTTCTTTCCCAACCTTTTAGCAGATACCCTTCTTCTTTCCCCTACTTTTTTAATAATTCTGCACAAACGTAGGGACAAAGAAAACGAATTTTTTGGATACGTCTGCTGTGCATTGTCTGATGTGGCTTGACAAATGAAAGGAATCAAGACTTCTATGTATACTCTGCAACCCAAGTGCCTGTTGCACTTCCTCATTCACAAAGCAATCACAGAGTTCATTCAGCTGAGACTTCTCCATGGCGGATCATGCAGTGAAACTCGAAAGGTACGAATTCAGTAGTATGAATATGCTTTAAGAACTCTGCTTAGAGTGTGGATCAAGAGTGTGTTTTGTAATATTTTTGTTCCTGGGAACAATTTTTTTTTTAGAAATAGTTTTTTCTATTTCTATTCCTAGGACGAGTTTTCGAGTAGAAGAACGTAGTTGATAACTGTATAAAATTTCTATTCCGAAATAGAAAAAGAATAGAAAAGCATTTGATATGACCCTTAAGAGTTTAAGTAACATGAATTTTTTTTTCAGAATTTTAATAATTTTCTGAGATTTTTGAATTTTTCTTTTTTTTTTTTTTCCTCTCTTCTTCTTTCTTCCTCTAGCCAAACACCATGCCTAGGCGATGGCTGGCAATCGGCCGGAGATAAGGTTCGACGAGGCTCGACCTTGCCAACCTCGCAGTGGCTGGGCGAGGTATACCTTGCTGGGGATCGCCAAGTTGAGCCTCGTTTGCGCCCAACCACACGAGGTTAGCCTCACCATGGCTGATGTGAGGTCAAGCCTTGCCGCCCCTTGTCTCTGGCCGGTTCTTTGGCCATCCCGAGGGCTGACGACCAACTAGAGGAGGAAGAAGAAAAAAGGAAAAAAACGAAAAAAAAAAAGAAAATGACTTGTTTTAGCAATTGATCTCGGGAACAAAAAGTAGGTTTTTTTCTTTTTATTTCTATTTCAAATCTATTCCCCGCCACTTTTCTATTCCTAAATTATCAAACAGATTTATATTCTTTATCTATTCCAGAGAACAAAAATAGAAAATAGAGAAATACGATGGTTACCAAATAGGCCCTAAATAGCTTTTTTTTTTTTGTTTCCTTTTGAACCTACTTTTCTTTCAATTAAGTTTTTCCTGATTTAGTAGAGGGGCAAACAACAGGACGGGTGTGACTCAACCCTTCATCGTTTGCATATGCTTATACCGTTGACTGTGAACTACATATTGTCCTTTGGGTCGCGAGCATTTAGTGTACTGGGCTTTCTATACTTGTTGGAACTTTTAATTGTACAACTTTGTCAAAATCCATCCATATCGATCAAGAGTTATTTATTACTTACCAAAATTAATATGATTACACTTACTAGATAAACTTTGCATGCCATTAATGCTGAGTTTTATTGTCTTTTTGGACTCACATATGACACGTAAGGCAATTTGGGGGAAATTGTCACCATCTTATATTGTATGTACAGTTACTTTAACTCATTGTACAGATTCATTAATAGACATGTAAGCTTCTGTCGAGCAAGATTTAAGAATGCAGGCGGACCATCAATTAATGATTTAAGCAAGTTGCTCCAGGAAGAGCAATGTTCTATAAGCTTGTATCATTTACTTGCGTGACAAATTATTGATTTCTGATTTTGCTGTTCTTTTTGGTAGACTCGGTGAACAAGAAGATGATACTGCTGAAAGATTGAAGGATTTCCTAGTATCCTCGCTTAAATGGTCATTTGCTCTTTTCGTAGCTAATGGTTTACTTACAAACATCCAAGCGACTTTCATCTCGATTTCCATAGAGCTAATCGCACTCTTTGGCATAAGTTCGCAAACAACACAAAACAATCATGGAGCGACGTTCATCAATTTCACATTTCTCATACTAGGATGTTTTATTGTTGGAATAACGATCGACTCAATTGTACTGAATCATTTCATTAGGTGGTTTATCTATGTTATGTTCCTTACTACGGTAGTTGTAAATCCCGATTACCAGCAAATTTTTCAGGAGATGAAACGAATCTTCAAGTCCATGTGTGGAGTAACTTCTTTGAGACTCAGAAACTCATTCATTCAATCACAAGTGATCAGCAAAAATCTTTTGAAAATTAATATTGCAGCCCAAGAAGAATCATCGACAAAGAACAACTTTATGACTCGACCAGTTGGCGGCGACGGAGGCGGAGTTGGGGAGGACATTGTCGAGTTGATCTTATGATGGAATTTAAAATCAGTTCTCATTGTATTATAAGATGTTTGTTTGATATGTCGGAGCTTCTTCCTCCATATTATGTGTTTGTACGATAAGCAAATATTTGGTCAGACTGTAGTAGTTCTTCACTAATACATTAAATTTGTGACTTTGCATATTTGCTCCATCTTCCCGAAACTTTTGTTGGTCACTCTTTTTTCATGGAAAAGTCTGCAATAATACTGAGTTTTAGGTTGTGATTGTGATTTTGGAAGGTGAAATGCGAGCATCTGAAGTAGTACTTAATCTATAAGTGGAAAGTCCACTTTGAGGACCCTAAAGTAAAAGACACATAGCAATTAAACATGCTATATCTAACAACCACAGACGCCCATGCACACCTGATACAAGTGGAAAGTCCACTTTGAGGACCCTAAAGTAAAAGACACATAGCAATTAAACATGCTATATCTAACAACCACATACGCCCATGCACACCTGATACGCATGTAAGTAAGGCAGTTGAAAATCTCAAGTAGCTTTTCTTAATATTAGGACAGAGAAAATGTCCAGCCTCAAAAGAAGCTGCTATATGACAAAAAGGAGAATTGTCCGAGTGGGGGTAATTGGTAAATGAGGTCGAGTAGTGCTCGAGGACAAATAGCTGTTGTTTTCATTTACTTGACCCGCTACGGTCTTTATTATCTTAAGAAGTTAATCTGATTGATTGGACATATAGGTGATCGATCTGATACCATCATATATTGCAGTATGCACTATCTTAAATTGCCTTATTCCTAAAAGATTAAATGTCAAATGTAAATATGCAGGTTTTCTAGCTAGCAGACTACTTTGACGATTTGTACTAAGGCAACGTGCGAACTCTCTCTAGTAGTTCGTTGGATTGTTGTATTTTGTGGCGCTGGAATCGCTTTTGCAAGTTTCAATCGTAGTTAATGTGAGTTAACACTGCTTTTTCGCATGGAGCGATAAGTGAAACTTGCATTGTCCTAGCACCAACTCACGACGGTGTTGATCTCGACGAGGTCATGACCACCACAAGGAACCATGTCGATCAAATGGATCCCCTTTGAAAATAAAGGGGGTGTCGCCGTCACCCATCACCTCCTTTTTCCTCTAGCACGCTCTTGATTTAAGGAATGTCACCATCACCCATCAAACCATCATGCTCGACGATTGGTGATGGTGATACCCCCTTGCTTTCAAGAATAAAGTTCTTAGAAAGGAAAGAACATGAGACACGTAATATATATATGTAGGGAAGTATTTGTTCCACTTCCTGTTTTGCAAAATTAAATAACAATCACAAAGTTTATCGAGCTCCAACTTCTTCAGAATATGGCGGAATATGCAATACCACTCGAAAGGTACATAGTTTATTCACGTGAATATGATCTAAGGACTTTGCTCAGAGCGCGGACTAAGTAACTAGTTTTTCTATTATTTTAAAACTATTTTTCTTTTGATTAAAATCCTCCCCCGATTCGGTAATGGGGCGACAAGCATCCACGTCAAAGCAATATCATAATAGGTTTGACTTAACCAAGAGATTCCACATTGCATTTACTCGTTGAAGCTACTTACTATTGTGCATTTCAATTTGCAACGTACCGGAGCACTGAGCCACGAGATTATGTAGTTTTACATAATTTGCAAAGTCATTTATCTCATAGCACTGATTGAAGTGATCAGACCCGTGAGCCCGAACTCAATATATCGGTATTTATAATCGTTTTTGAGATTCTCAACTCCAAGTTGCTTCTCCAGATGAGCCTGTCTCTTGTGTCCAGTTGTCAATATATGCTTGTTAATGTTTGCTTTGGCATCATCTGGTTTGTTCACAAGAGTTTCCAACTGGTTTCTGGAGATTATTCAGCTGTTCAATGATATACCATTTTTCAAAGTTCTGTTTGATTTTTGAAACTCCCCGCAATCATGCTATATTTGTTTATCAATTTTGTTGCATGTAATTGTAATAAAGTCTTGTGATTTAGAGAAAAGAGAACGTTATCTTATACATGTTCTGTATTTGGTGAACCTTACGCTATTGCAATGTTATGTACGCGATTATTTAAATTTCATTTGATTTTTTTGGCAATTCGTTTTTTTTTCCTAATATCTTCTGGCAAGTGTCTATGAGTTTTCCAGATATTAATTCCTATGACTCATACTTAAGTGCAAGGGCTTTTACGAAATGAATCAAATTAGAGTGACCAACAAATTAATCATTCCACCAAATTGACTAAGTTCATCCTTCCGATTGAGCAAAATATTTTAATTTGTTAGACCACAAAAAGTGGAACAAAAAGGACTCAACTTTTTGTCACTTTTTGTGCACCTGTTCAACATATTATGAAACTTTTCATAGAAGGATCACCTAAAAACCCAACTCATTGGACGTAAATATATTAATCAATCATAATAGACAAATGTATAGCCTGGCTTTGCAGTGTAGTATATAAAATGACCTAAAACCATTAATTCGTCCGGATTTTTTAGACCATTTGTCCTGTTTCAATAATAAAAAAATGATAACGTGACATGCTATTTTAGTGTTGAGTGGATTGACAAATAATTTTTTGTTATCGCATAACCGACTATAGACATCAAGCATCACTAAGTGATGACTTAGAGTAAAAAGAGTAAAAAATGACTAAAGAATCAGTCATGATAGGGTCTCCAGCTCTGTCTCGAATTTGCTACTTCGTCCACTTGGAACCCCATTGCCCAAGATCGATTCACCCATTGTTGCAGCCTCACCAACAAGCCAGAAGCGGGGAAATCTCTCCATATAAAGCAGCAAATGCCCGAGATACAGGTTGAGCAAAGATTCACTTACAAGTTGGATCAAAGTCGTAATATCATGAGAGATAGTGGGATCGCTTTACTACTTGGCTACCATGCTTAATGATGGCCTAACACACTCATTCAACTTTAAAAGGAGATATACTAGTTAAGCAAGTTTGGTGATGGCCAATTTCACGAAGACTACAATAATTAATATTCGTTAATGAATGGTCCCTCTGATCCTTGGGTCAAATCTATGAAAGAATATAGGGTCAAAACTGTTACTAGAAGATAGTTGTTTATTGCGTGGGATAATGTGAAGCAATGGTAAGAGGGATCAAAGCCTCAATTGTACAAATTCAAACGCGGCAATGATGAACCCAATCGTTGAAGCCCTTACTCATTGGAGGCCCATCAATACGACAATAAGACCATGATCTTCATATGGCCCAAATCCATTCTCGGCCCCTATTGATCCACCATGGGATTGCATGCAAAACTGTCTTCAAGCTAAAAAGTTGAATTTCACCAATAAGTCCAAACTTGACTTATGTATAATTTATTCAATACTCGTTATTGGAAAAGGAAAATATTATAAATAAAGAAAGATAAATATTAGTGGACGATTAAGTTGTGGCCACCGATGATTTGCTCTTGAGATGTATGAACTTAAATAGGTTATTAGGGGTTTATAGATTGGACCATATTTTCCTCCAATTTTGATTAGATAGAACTTTCTTGAACCAACCTTTCGATTAGTAGTTTACAAGTACATATGAACACCACTCATATGTCGTGAGATTTGATGGGACCTCTTGCAAGTGTTATATAAGCTTACGCTATTAGATGAATGTGTGGTTTTAACATTTAATTATTGTAAAACTCATGCTCACAAGTAGGTTGAACTTTGGGATAAGCCTAAAGAGTTGAAATATGTAATTAGAGAGGCAACTAGGGATTTGGAAAGATTTGAACTCAAGATCTCTTACTTTATACCATGTTGAGATTTGTAGTAGAAGAGAGAAGAGTGTAATATTATGTACATTACTAGAAGAAGAGAACAAGAACCTTATATTGAGGGAGAGAAATCAATTAGACTTAATTACAATTAAGATAAACCACAGTTAACCTAATATCATATCATAATCCTAAATATATGTCTAACACATGTAAATAGAATTGTGCAAGAAGTTTCTTCTAACCATGGATGGACGGAGGAAAACACAATCCTTGTTGTATTAGTGGTAGCATTGCTATTTTGGACACATGAACTTTCTTTTTTTGTAATTATTGTCCAAATAGCTTTATGAAAATAGAAAATATTATAGCATGTTCCTAGAACAGTAATGAAATTATGATTATTGTACTTCGTCCATGAAAAAACATTTTTTCTGTTCATTTTGTGGGATACTTTTGGATTCAGATCTGTAATATATGTTGCTTGGTAGTTGAGTTCACCAATTTTCTTTTTCTGCAATCGAGTATTTTAATTTGTATAATTTCTTCAAATCCTCGATTACATGTCTTATTAGCTTTTACCGGAGCTAAGGATTTGCTTAAAAACATGCAAGCGATCTTCATCACAATTTCCTAACTCTCACCATGCTCTTTGGCATCAGTTCACGAATAACACAAAGCAATCGTGGAACAACATCATGAATTGCTCATTTTTCATATCAAGAAGTCTCGTTGTTGGAATATCAATCAACTTGATCGTTACGGGAATTCTTCCTTCAAGTGAGTCATCTATGGTATGTTCCTTGCTATGGTAGCTACAAATCCTGATTACCAACTATTTCTTCAAGTCCATGTGCAAAGCAATTTATTTGAGACTATAAACTTATTCATTCTATCAGTGATAATCGAAAATATGTTGAAACTTAATGTTACGGACCAAAAAGAATCATCGATCAATAACAATCCTGCGACTCGATCGGTTGGCGATGAGAGAGGTGAACTCGAGGAGTACATTGTCTAGTTGATCTATTGATGGAATTCGACACCCTTTATCTCTCTTTTTGCCTTTGTTTTATAAGATGTTTGTACAATTTGTGAAATGGATATCCGAGCTTTTCCTTTAATACGATGCGTTTGTATGATACGGAAAAGTGTAATCAGACTATAATAGTTGCTCATTGACTCATTAAATATGGAACTTTGCATATTGTCCAGATTGACAGTGCAAATCTATTTCCAATCAACTTGTTGCCTATGGAATCACTTTTGTTTTTGTCTTGCCCTTAATATGAATAAGCAATGCCATTTCACGCAAAATAACGGTTGCCAATGAGATAAAGATGGGAGTATTCTATTGACCGGATGAAATTTCTTATTCTCAATTTATTTGACCTACTTCTTCCATTGTCTTCTGTTATTGTACGACCAGGCGTTTAAAACTTGCACAAAAGACGGGAAGCTTAATACGTGTTTCTCTTGACAAAGAGAGAAGAAGAATTTGTTTATATTAGATGTCGGTCATGTCACGTAGGGCAGTGTTGATGACTGGACCACTACATCAGTATACTCAGTGAAAATTGATCGAAAGGACTTCATGAAAATGTTTGAGTCGAAAAAAGTTTAGGACTAAAGTGATGTGTGTACAATAGATTTATGAATGATTTGATAATTTTTCAAAAAAATATAAAAGAAAATTCACATCTTCCTCTACCGATGTTTTATCAGACATAATGTTGATAGTGAAAAAGAGGGGGGTTTTAAGTTAATGGTAAATTTACATCTTAAGAAGTTAATCCGATTGATTATAACACATGTCATCGCATCGTCAGTCATAATCAAATTAGAGTAAAACGCCAGCAAAGGTAAAGAAAGGGAAACGCTAACGAGTTAGAGTCAGAGATTCGAGGAAAGCCTTGCTGACCTAATAATATGTAATTCTTTGTTTCCAAAAGGACGTCCCATACCTTTGCCTTTTTACGCAAGTTTAAAACGCCCCGGTCCTAAAGAACTCCAGGAGAATTGCATCAGTTCTTGCACAAACAGCACTAGAATTGTATGCTGTCATCCGTAAGACTTGGGGAGAATTATCAAAAAAGTCCTAAATATATTGAATTTTTACTAATTTAGTCCTAAATCTTTTAATTATGTTAATTGAGTCCTAAAATTTTTTACGTTTTGCCAATTAAGTTAATCAGATCAATTTTGGCCGGAAATCACTGACGTAGACACTAACCGTCTTACTTGGCACGGTTGGACAGCCAGCGCTGATGTGGACAATTTTTTCAGAACTTTTAATATTTTTTTCAAATTTTTTTTCTTTTCTTCTCTTTTCCTTCTTTTTCTTTTTTATTTTACTGTGCCCTGGCCACCGCAAAGCCCTAGTCTACAGTGGAGGAGGGTTGCGGCCTTCGCCTCATTTATTATGAAAATATCGAATTGATTTAACACATCTTTATTCTTAAAAGAGTTAATACCACGAAAAACTCCAAACTGATACACCTTTGACAAATTTAGCCAAAACTAATTTTTTGACAACTTAAAACCCCAAACTGGTATACTTGTGATAAATTTACCCCAAACTAATTTTTTGATCACAAAAAAATCCTAAACAGGTATACTTATGACAAATTGACTCTTTGTTAAGATGGAATAATACCATGACAAATCATAAATTGGTAAATCTGTGACAAACATGAGGATTAAACCCTAAACTGATATACCTGTCACTGCCACGTGTTATCAAACTTAGTAATTTGATGGTAAAATTTAATGGAGAGTAAATTTATCATAACTATATCAATTTAGGATTTTTTGTGATCAAAAAATTAGTTTGGAGTAAATTTATTACATCGTACCGGTTTGGAGATTTTTTATGGCATTAAACCTTCCTAAAAATACCAAAGCGGTAAACCAACATGGCTATTCACAAACTCGCCACGCGATGATCTGTGACTTGATGTCAGCTTCTTTAATGTGTTTCACATAACATAGGTTGTGAGGGGGTTATAAATTCATTTTCAAGGCCCAGTGGTCCTAGGTCTTTGCTAGGGAGATAATAATTGATTCACATGATCATGTAGTCCAACACTTGAATTTCGATAATCTCAATATGCAGACATATTTTCTATTATTATACAGTTGATAAGAGTCAATTCTAAGAGATTTAATGGGATCACTGTCAACTATTCTAAACGTTTAAGCTATTAAATGAATATATGGTTTAATATTTAATTATTCTAACACATTCAACCATTCCTTAAAAGAAAATCGTCATAATATTAGAGTACACACTATCAATACCGCAGCAACACGAACCCTCTCCAGCAGTTCAGTAATTGGATGTATTTTCCAGTGCTAAACTCGCTTCAACCATACATTAATGCGGTTTGACCCCAGCAATTCATGCAAATTATAAATGAATCTAACTCAAATTAGCGGCCCGCCCAAAGAAAAAATAAAGGAGTTCCTTTTCATTAGGATAAAGATCCCCACCAAGGAGAACATGGATATGAACAACATTTCACATCTTTAAACTAATTTATTTATCCATTTCAAGCTTAAAGCTCTAGACCTGAGTATGTCCTAAAACTATTTCATCTGAACTCTGAGATGTAAAAAATTTGGGGTATTCCTTGAGGATAAGGAAGAAAAACTTTCTCTCCAATTGAGGGGCTAGGCGTGCGAGCACGAGCACGTCAAAATAAAGAGAACGCAGTCCTGTCGGCTGTTAGGTATATAAGCCTAGACAGACAGGGCAGTCTCAATAGGAAGCTTAGGCTCCTTTTGATGATAATTAGACAGTAAATTAGCGCTCCATTAAACAATAGGACGTTTCCAACGTTTGTATTCCTTCACAGTTCACGTTATCTCACTGCCTGTTCTCATTTGTCTCTTTTGATGGATAAAGACACCGTGGGTATGCTCCTCCTCGTTATAGATTCGCTTTTAGACCTCCATTTTCAAGAAAGGAACTCACAGAAACGGGACGTCCCGTTTTATTTGGCGGTCGACTTGCGCAGCTTCTCTCAATGTTATGACGCAGCAAACGTGTCTGAGAGAGTTCCTTTTTCACAATCCCACGTCAATTAGTCAAATAGATGAATAAATGCAGATGGGAGATGTTAAATTTTCCAAAATGAGTTTTCATTTTTCAGGAGAACGCGAAGAACGGTTTCTTATCGATTTGGCTTTTGATATGTCAACAAATTTTGGCCCCGGGGCTAAAATAGATTGCAAATCAGATGCCAACATCCCGCATTAATCAGGAGGATTAGATTAGCTCGACACAAAGAATACAAGGGCCGGATTGAGCAAAATCAAAATTTAAGGACCAAATTTGATCAAGGGAAATTTTTGTATGTTCTTGCGGACCGATACCCTCATTCACAAAAACCCAATTATTGCATATCTTTCTTTCAATTTATTACTTGGTAAGTAACGTGAACTTCCTTATTTTATCTGAAATAATCGAATCCATCATTCATTTATCAATTTAATGGGGACGAAATTCTCAAATTGTCAATATCCTTGAAAACTTCAAACTTTATGGATGGGAATAGAATTATACGCTGATAGGCTTCTGTTTTTCAAATTAGCAAATTTAAGAAAGCAAGAAAGAATTCAATAAATAAATGGGCAAAGTACCAAACGTCTTTTTGGCAAAGAAAAAGTACCGAACGTCTGGATCGTTCCTGAGAGGCATATAAAACGGGGCCAGTAAGATAAAAGGCGAAATTATTGGCTCAAGTGTTTTTTAGAGAAGATGAGTTCAACTGGATATATTTAAGAGTTCAAACTTTAGCTCTCTAGCTTTGTGATCTGCTTGGTGAAGGTATCGAATTTCTGCAGCGCTGTCTCAGCAAGTGTTATGAAAGTTCATAATTAATTAGTGGCATCTCCCATTGTGCATCAGCTTTCAACGAACACCTCAAGGAAGGAATCTCGGACGTATACCCCGAATCAAGGTGGTGGACGTAATCCCTAACTTCCCGCTGAGCTTGGTTGGGTCAAGGCTATTGACGAGGAGAGTCAAAAGGGTCGATGTTATTCCCGCCAACATCTGCCAAAACTCTATCGCGCTAAGGCGTCGATTCGAGTTAGAGATAACTTGGTGCTGAAAAATATATGGATTAATGTCGAGGTGCACGTTTGAGGCATTAGGTCTCGTATTAGAGAATTGATTGGCCATAAGAAAGACGCCACAAGTGTCGTAATTTTCTTATGGTGCTCACTTTGATGCTATAATACCTCAATTGATGATTTGAGCGACATTACTTTTTAATTAATCGCTAGTTTATATTTTGACCGAATCCTTTTTACGGAAGTAACTAAATATATTTCTTGAGTATAGGCTGTATTTAAAGATGTAGGCGTCGACTTTACAAAAAAAAAAAAAAAAAAAAAAAAGATGCAGGCGTCGAAGACGAATCAGGTTGACCTCTTTTGCTGCGAAACTCCTTGGACTGTTCTTCTTAAGGAAAAAAACTTCAGAAAGGCGAACTTATGTACCTCCCCTACACATGGAAGAAGAACGGGACGTCCCGTTTATATGACGATCGACCCCAGTTTCTTTCAATAAGAAAGAGCGGAGAAAGTTTAAATTCCGAGGGAGACTGTATCAGTGCATGCTCAGTTCACCTTCCTCTTCGCCATTCACAAGTCTCAGAGACAGAGTTCATCGAGCTCCGCAGAGCAGAGATCCCAACATCTGCAGAGTCCGAACAGAGTCGCAACACCAAAGCTGAGGAACATGGCGGATCATACCAGCGTCACAATTCAAGTCGGAATCGAAAGGTACTCAATTCACTGTTGTCACGATTGGAAGTGCGGGTTGAGCCACTAGTCCATTCTTGATTTGTTTTGACCGATTTCTTTCTGATTCAACGCAGGGACGGCGAGCAGCAGCCACAGAACCAACCCCAACAGCAACAGGGATGGCTGGACTCGGCCTTAAAGTTCCATGTCGAGTTCGGTTTACTGAAGCTGCTCATGATCGCACGTTTCCGTTCAATATACATCATCTGCGAAGTCATTTATCTAATATCATTGATCGAAGTGACGGGATCCGTGAGCCCGAATTGGGTCTACTGGTACTTGTACATTGCTTCTGGCACTCTTGGCTTCGAGCTGCTTCTTTGGACGAACCTCTATCTAGTCATGTGGCTGGTTACCAACTTTTGCTTATTAGTTTATGCTTTGGCGTCATCCGGTCTGCTCGCAAGAGGCTCCAACCGGTTTCTGCAGCTTGTCCAGCCACTCGACGACACGCCATTTTCAGATGTTCAGATTGATTTATGAAGTGCCTAGAATCCTGCTGTACGTGTGTGCATGAATTTCTTGTGTGTGTCATTTGTAATGCTTCTGATTTAGAGAAAAGACTATAGAGAACATGTTCTGTAGTTGGTGAAGCCAACAATGAATACCATTCACTATACATTATATTGAATACTATTGCCTGTTTTTTCGCCCCTTTCTTCTACTTTTTTCTAGGGATTGAATCCGACTATTCAAGACCCTATACATCCCGAGTTTTCATATTGGACAAAGTTACACCTCAAGTTGACATCATAGACCTCTCCAAGTTTGGTGGCTCCTCCATGACCGTTGGATCTTGGCCGAGCCAACTAGTTCCGATGCGCATGGAGGAGTGATCGCCTCCAACTCGGATGAAACAGCTCTGCCAGAAGAGGCGGAGCTCAACGTAGCATCGAGCTTCGCCACTGGAGGCAAACTGAGGTAATGTGTAGCCGGTGGCCGAGATGTGGCCCTGCAACGGTGGCTAGGTTTTGCGCAGTAGGCGGCCGAGGGAGTGAGAGAGAGGGGGGAAGGCTCTGTTGTTGGGGGCAGAGACTCAGAAGAGACATTCTTCCTAATTAAAAGGGTGAGCAAACTTTAAGGTCTCCTTTGAGGTCTCCATTGTCATTCTCAAATAGGGTACCGTTTCCTAAATTATGCCTTAAAAGGGCTCTTGATTCGTGAAGATTCTGCACCTGTTTCACCATCACATAGAAAGAGTTCACCATCTTTCCAAGAAGTTGGGTTTCTTCTTTTAAGAAAAAAATGGATAACAGTAGCTGCAATTAGTACTTGTTATAGCATTTCTCTACAGTAAGCAAGTACAATATGGAAGTTAAACATGAAAATAACAATTTTTACCAACATGGAAATTGAATAAAAACAACTCAGGAATAAATCTCTAGATGATTTTCTCGTGAATGCTTTGCTTAATGTGTAACCTCCACTGATTTGTTGAAAATTGTGCACTATAACTATGCCGAAACTTTTGTTGTTTGATTTGTTACTTCAATGGGAGGGACTAATCTATTGGTTTCTTTTACGAGTTGAGGAATTCGATTTTTGAAATTAAATGTTGAATCACGTTTTATTTCGTTCACAAAAAAATCAAACAATATCAATGAGGGGTGAAAACGGATTTGAGGGGGACCCATGGACAGGCAAGGTAGGTCTGGACTCAATCTCGTGTCTTTCATTTTTTTTTTTCAAGTTTTCAATAAAGCAATACTTAATCAGTATATGCAACCATGCTCTTCCTCAGTAAATTAACCAAAAATTTGAAGTCTTTCAATGTCCAAGTGAACCACTGCTTATAAACTATTATTCTCCACGATTCCCTGAGACGTCCCATACGTTTCTTTTCCGGTCCAACATCCACAGGGCCCCGTTCAATGCCACTCTACCTCCAACGTTTTTAACTGTACCATGACGAATGCCTCGTGGGGACACAACCTCGATTGAAGTACTTTATCTTTTTGTTTCCATTGCTTTTTGCTTTGGTGCCCATTCATGTAATGTGGGTCACCGTTGCATTTAAGGAATGCGCGCGATTTAGATTCACCAGCAACAATGGGGAAGTTGGACGCCAATCACCATCTAGTATTTGATTGATACATCACCACATTCTTTCTTTTATCATATTCAATGTCAAATACCCTTACAAGTTTCATACGTCCCGTTCGTTTTAGTCTCTCCCGTTTCCTTGAAAGTTCCTTTTCTTCTCCCTACTTTTATCACGTTGGGATTGCGAGGTTGCATCCTTTTCAAGAGGAGAATTGCCCAATCGGTCCTGAACATATTATATAGATGTCTAATCGAACCTAAATTTTTTGATTTTGCCAATTTAATCCCATATATGCTCCAACATGCATGAATCTAGGATGGACCATTTCTTGTAAAAGTGGGGCACGGATGGGGATACAACCTTCACACGCGCCCTTAAAATGTTGCCATCTCTAACACCTTGTCTCTAGACCCATTGGACAACCCTTATTCATTTCCTTCTGCTATTTTTTTCCTGTCCGATCCTATCCTTTTGTTCCTTTCCATCTTTTCTGTGTTCGCCCGTGGCTTGACTCTCTCTCTCTCTCATGAATGGTCGAAGCTCGCAACTTGCTAGTCTCCTTCAATCACACAAGGCCACACCTCCAGCAACGCTGCCGCCCACCCTCAGTGCATATGAATTATGAAAGGAGTTTTTAACAGCATAAATCTAGTTCCTTTCAACGGTCGATTAATATGAAAAATCTAAGAAAAAGCTAGTTAGTAAAATTGCTGAGCTAGCTAAAACTAGTCAAAATACCCTAGTGGAGTTGGATTATATTTAACAGAACCGTCTAAATCGACTCGTCGCGTATTCTCTATAAAATAATTGGATGATGTATTTTTCATCCTTATTTAATAAAAAAAATTGGGAGAGACAGAAGAAAGGATATCCCATAGAAGGGCTCCACTCTAAATATTTTCTTTTCGCTTTCTTCTTTGGGTAAGAGCGCGTGCAAAATCAACACTACATGCAAATTTCTGTTAAGTTTAATACTTCTCGGAAGTTTTAAACGTCCTAAAGTTTCAACGTATCGAGTTGAATGACTGAAATGCTGTGTTCGCAAAGCTTGAACGCGCAATGAAGCTTCTTCAGACACCCACCAGCCTACCTGAAGTCAACAAAAAAATAAAATAAAATGAAAATTAATTTCTTATAAAGCAACCCCCTCTTCAGTAGATATGAAGCCTAACTCAATTCGCATTCCCTGCAAGCTTTTTTTCTCTCGAGCAGAGGTGAGAAAATCGTCGACGCTCTTTGATCGAAAGCCAGCACAGATCAATGTCTGACATCAACTTTACTTCAGCTGGAGCTCAGAGGTTAGTTTTGCAGACAAGCATTTACAATGATTAGTACTCTTCATAGTTTCGCATGTTTACCTTGTTCTTATTAACTTTATCCTTCTTTGGGTCACGAGCAACTAGTGAACTTGGCTTTCTATGTTTGTTGGAACTTCTTTTTGCACGACTTTTGCAAATCCATCCATATAATCAAGAGTCATTTTATTACTTTAGGCAATTAATCCATTTACCCTAATTATATGGACTTTGCACGTCATTAATGCTGAGCTCGAGCTTGTAATTTGGGATTCCCATGTGACATGTCGTATGCAATCTGGGAGAAATTCTCACCATCATATTTCATATGCACAGTTAATTTTATTCATTGTACGGTTTCATTCGGGTGGATCGCTCCTACTTCAGCTTGTTTTATTTACTTGCACTATAAACTAATGATTTTCAGATTTTGTTGTTCTTTTTGTTAGAATTGGAGAACAAGAAGATTCCATCATTGAAAAGCCGAAAGATTTCTTGACATCCTCACTTAGATGGTCATTTGCTCTTTTCGGAGCTAAGGATTTGCTTATGAACAAGCAAGTGACTTTCATCGCCTTTTCTATAGCTCTCATCGCAATCTTTGCCATCAGTTCACGAACAACACGAAGCAATCGTGGAATGACATTCATCAATTTCGGCGTTTCTGCTACTAGGATGTCTGGTTGTTGGAATAGCAATCAATTCTATCATACTGAATTCTTACATCAAGTGGGTTATCTATGGTTTGTTCATTGCTTCAGTAGCTATAAATCCCAATTACCAACAAACTTTTCAGGAGATGCAACAAATCTTGAAGTCCATGTGTGGAGCAACTTCTTCGAGACTCGGAAACTCATTCAATCAAGTACAAGTGGCTATACAAAATCGTTTGAAAATTAAGGACCGAAAAGAATCATCGATGACTAACAACCCTGCGAGTCCATCGATTGGTGGTGACGGGGGCGTAGTAGGGGAGGACAATGTCTAGTTGATCAAGTTATGGAATTTGATGCCCTTTATCTCTCTTTTTTTGCTTTTGTATCATAAGATGTTTGTATGATATGTAAGATGGATGTACGAGCTTTTTCCTATGTATTGTGTTTGTACGAAATGTAAAAGTGTGGTAAAACTGTATCAGTTTTCTGTCAATACATAAAAATGTAAAATTTACGACTATGCATATTTGCTTCATCTACATCAAGCATATTCCATGTCAAATGTCATTACAAGTTTCGTACGCCCTTCATTTCTATGTTAATCTGATTAATGATAAATTGATATCTTAAGAAGTTAATTTGACCGGTTAAGACGCAAGTTCTTGATCTAATACCGTTTCTATAAACTTTCAGAAAAGTGGAAGTCGGAGATTCGAGCGAAGACCGGTTGACCTTTTAATTATGTAATTTTCATATATGCAAAGGGACGTTCCATACATTGCCCTTTTGTGCAAGTTTTAAACGACCGGTCCTACAGTCCTAGAGGACCACGGATAAAGTAAACGAATTGATTAAACGATCATGTAGTCCAACAATTTTCAGTTTTGATCAAATTAATATGCAGACAATTTTCGGTTATTATATGATCGATAGAAGTCCATCAAACTTTTCAGATATTAAGTCTCTTAAAAAAATATGTCTTAATATTACAATATGGACTATTAATACTGCAACAACGCGAGGCTCTCTCGTAGTTCATTAATTGGCTCTATTTTCTGGCACTAAACTCGCTTTCGCAAGTTTGAAACATTCATTAATGTGAGTTAGCACTTTTTTTTTGGGTTTAACATATAAATGAAAGTTGGTGTTTTAACCCCAAAAAAATTAGTATAAATTACTAAACAATCTGACACAAATTGGCTGCCCGACAAAAAGAAGAAGAAGTTCCTTTTGATTACAATAAAGATCCTATCTTTAAACTAATTTACTTAGTCCGACCAAAAACAAACCAATATACTTATTGAATTCAAGCCCAAAGCTCATTTTGATGACAATTAGACAGTAAGTCAGCACTCCAATCAACATTAGGACGTTTCCAACGTTCTTGACAACGCTTGTATTCCTTCACAGTTCACATTATCACACTGGCAGTCCTCATTTGTCTCTTTCGATGGACAAAGACGCGTGGGTATTGCAAGAAAAAGAACTCAAAGAGCCATTGCAGCTAATGTCCCTAAGAAACGGGACGTCCCGTTCATTTGAAAGTCGACTAAGCAGCTTCTTTCAATGTATGGCACGGCAAACGTGTTCCTTTTGTTTTTCAATCCCACGTCAATTGGTTAAATAAGTAAATTCAGACGAGAGACATTAACTTTCCGAAACGAGTTTCATTCCCTAGGGGAATGCGAAAAGTGGCCTCTTGCTGTCGTGGTTTCCACGGCTAAATTAGATTGCATATCCGATGCCAACGTCTCAAATTCATTAGAAGGATTAGATTAGTTCGATACGAAAGAGTACAAAGACTCAAAATTTCGGACTCCTCCAGGTATTTGTTGGTGTAACATGAGAAACAGTCTCTTGTTGGTGTTGCTTATGGTTTGCCAACAAATATTGGCCCCACTTAGATTGCATATCAGATGCTAACATCCCAAATTAATTAGGAAGATTAGATTAGTTCGACACAAAGGAGTACAAAGACCATATTGAACAAGATTAAAAAAGTTAGGACCAAATTTAAAATTATCCAGAAGTATAGGATCATTTTTTACATTGTCCCTTGTGTTGTTGTTTTTATTTTTTTTCAAATTGTGAATCAACTTGACAATAATTTGAATATAACTATCAGTGAAAGTATCGAGCTTTTGCTATAGCGTCCCAACAAGTAATATCAAAGTGCACGGTTGATTGGTCGCCTCTACAAGCGATGCATCGGCTATCAATGAATATCTCAAAGAAGGAATCTTGGGTGAACTCCCAAATAAAGGTGGGGAATGGTATCCCTAATTTCTTGCTAAGCTTGGTTGGGCCAAGGTAATTGATGAGGGCATATGCCCAAAACTCTATTCATTCTAAGGTGTAAAAGCATTCAATATACAGTTTGTGACGCTCACTTTGGGTCCTATGACTTTTTAATTGATAATTTGAGTACCACAACTTTAAATCGATCATTAGTATATTTATCAAATTTTTTCTCACCAAAGGAACTATAAATTTTATGAGTGTATGCGGGGGGAAAAGTGCCAAAAAAAGTCCTAAACCTTTTGCATTAGTGCCAATTTAGTCTTAAACCTTTTTTTTTTGGTGCCAATTCAGTCCTAAACCTTTTGCATTTGTGCCAATTTAGTCCCTAAACCTTTTTTTGGTGCCAATTTAGTCCTGAAACCTTTTAAATTAGTGCCAATTTAATTTTGGTCCTAAACCTTTTTGTTTTTGTCTTTCGCCACCGCCGGTCCCGCCGAGGCCAAAAGCGACCGCCGAGGAAGGAAAGAAAAAAACAAAGAAAAAAGTGGAAAAAAAAAAAAAAAGGAAAACACAAAAAATTCAAAATTTATTAAAATATTATTTGTTGTCCACATCAATCACCATGTCAAGAGTGGTGGATCGCCTAAGAAGCGCCCATCGCCAGCAAATTCCGGTCAAAATTGGCCGGAAGGACTAAATTACGAAAAACAAAAAGGTTTAGGACTGAATTGGCACTAATGCAAAAAAGGTTTAGGACTGAATTGGCACCAAAAAAGGTTTAGGACTTTTTTCACACTTTTCCGTGTATGCAGTATTGAAAGACGTTTTGGCCGAAGACATATCTGGTTGACCCCTTTTTTTCTTCGAAATTGCTTGGACCGTCATTTTAAGGAAAAAAACTTCAGAACAACAAATACCTCCCTGCACATTGAAGAAAACCGGGACGTCCCGTTTCTTTTAATATGAAAAAACGGAGACTATATAAGCACGCCCTGTCATCTTCCTCTTCGTCTATCACAACTCAGAGACGGAGCTCATTGAGCGCCACATAGCAGAGCTTCAACATCTGCAGAGTTTCAGTGGTGAGTCACAACACTAAAGCCAAGGAACACGGTGGATCATACGAGCGTAACAATTCAAGTCGGAATCAAAATGTACGCAACTCACGAACGAATACATTGTTTCAAACACTGCCATCATGAGTGAGCTGCGTACTTTTCGACTCTGACTTGAATTGTTACGCTAGTATCCGATTTGAATTGTTACGATCGTCTGATCCACCTTGTTCCTTGGCTTTAGTGTTGTGACTCTCTGATGGAAGTCTGCAGATGTTGAAGCACTACTCTGTGGCGCTCAACCAGCTTCTTTATCAATTTCTCTTTTTGATCTGTTGCAGGGACGACTATCATCAGCCACAGCACCAACAGCAACAGCAACAACGATGGCATGACTCGGCCAGAAAGTTCCACGTCTTGTTCGGTTTACTGAAGCTGCTGATAATCACGCATTTCCATTCTCCATACATTATCTGTGAAGTCATTTATTTAATATCATTGATCGAGATGATCGGACCCACGAGCCCGAATAGGATATATTGGCACTTGTACATCATTTTCAGGGCTCTTGGCTTTGAGTTGCTTATCTGGACAAACCTTTCTCTAGTAACGTGGCTGGTAATCAATTTGTGCTTAGTAGTGTTCGCTTTGGCATCATTTGGTCTGCTCGCGCAGTGCTCCGACCAGTTTCTACGGCTTATTCAGGCGTTCGATGGCATGCCATTTTCAGAAATTCGGTCTGCTATTTGAAGCGCCTCGAATCCTACTGTATTTGTGGGTATGAATTTGTTGTGTATGTCATTTGCAGTGCTTCTTTAGACTTGCAACAATGTAATCAAATACACGGTATATTCCGATGGGTCTTGTTGTTTATCTCATTTGTAATACTTCTTTTGACTTGTGACAATGTAATCAATTACACACTATATATCAATGTATCTTGAAGAAGAACAATCAAAGGGAAAATATCCTAGAGAAATAATACAGAGAATCGACAGAGATATCCTATTATCTCTAACAAAGGAAAATAACATAGAGAAATGATTTCAATTTGCTTCTAGAAAAGTACTAATCGATCTCGCATCAGTTCACTTGAGCAGCAGTGCATATTAAGAATGTCCACACCCGAACACGCCTGTGTTCAGAGTCCAATTTCACACCATCAAGTTTTATCCTAGAGGCCACTTCTACCTCCATCTGCTTGTTCTCACCGACAGTTTCAACCAATTTCACTTGGTGTTTCCTGTCACAGCTATCTTCAACTTCCATAACCATACGGTCATCAACAGGCTTCTGGATTTGCTTGTTGGGACAAACCTCTCTATAGTCATGTGGCTGGTCATTAATTTGTGCTTACTAGTGTATGCTTGGGCATCATCCGTTCCACTTGCGCGAGGCTCCAACTGGTTTCTGCAGCTTGTTCAGCCATTCGACGACATGCCATTTTCGGATGTTCAGATTGATTTATAGAGCCCTAGAATCCTACTGT
Organism: Syzygium grande; assembly: GCA_024733475.1. NCBI lineage: Eukaryota > Viridiplantae > Streptophyta > Magnoliopsida > Myrtales > Myrtaceae > Syzygium > Syzygium grande. Next base: position 52,933 of record JAMXDD010000060.1, on the reverse strand, counting down.
ACCTGTGTGTATGAATTTGATGTGTATGTCATTTGTAGTGCTTCTTTAGACTTGTGACAATGTAATCGGAACACAGTATATTTCGATGCGTCTTGTTGTGTACCTCATTTGTTATAATTCTTTAGACTTGTGACAATGTAATCAAATACACAGTACATATCAATGTATCTTGAAGAAGAACAATCAAAGGGAAAATATTCTAGAGAAATGATATGGAGGATCGATGGAAATATCCTAATTATCTCTATCATAGGAAAATAACCTGGACTAATGATTTCAATTTGCTTCTGGAAAAGCTCCAATCGATCTCACATTGGTTCACTTGAGCAGCAGTGCATATTAAGAATGTCCGCACCAGTAGGGCTCAAGCCTGCGTTGAACATCTTCCGCACTGTTTCAGAATCCAATTTCCCACCAACAAGTTTTATCCTAGAGGCCACTTCTAACTCCATCTGCCTGTTCTCACGGACAGTTTCAACCAGCTTCACTTGGTGTTTCCTGTCCCAGCTATCTTCAACTTCCAATACCATGCAGTCGTTGACAGGTTCTTGGATTTGCTTGTCGGGAGTGGTCGACTCCCACGACATTACTTTAGCTTAAATTGATCTATGCCACTCGCAGCATTCCTCATGCATAAGCTCTAGCAGATCAAAGGATTCATGTCAACAGCACTCGTTGGCAAAGGTTTCTGGAAATAAAGCAGATTCTAGCTTCATGAATCCAAGCAATGGGTTGCTGTATATCACTTTCCAAGTCTAGTTGAAACATGTGCAAGATATCAAGCAGAAAATGATCACCACCAAAATTCACGGACAACACAAAGTGATCAGAACAATTCATCCATTTTGCATTTCTCCTATTGGGGTGTATCGTTGTCGGAATAGCAATCAGCTCGATTTTACTGAATTCTTACATCAACATGCTACGTTCCTCAGTATGGTAGTTGTCAATCCCAATTACCAACAAATTTTTCAGGAGATGAAACAAATTCTCAAGTCCATGTGTGGAGCAACTTATTCGAGACTCAGCAACTCGTTCATCCAAAGCACACGCAATTATTGAAAATCTTTTGAAAATCATTCGACTCGACCGGTTAGCGGTGATGAAAGTGGAGTCGGCGAGAACACTGTCTAGTTGATCACCGACACCCTTTACTTCTCTTGTTGCCTATCATTACAAAGATGTTTGTATGACATGTAACATGGATGTGCGAGCTTTTTCCTCTATAACTTGCGTTTGCACGATACGCAAAAGTGTGGTCAGACTATAGCAGTTCTTCACCGATACATTAACTATGCAAAGTTGCAAATTTGTCCATGATTGACAGTGCAAATATATTCAAATTAATTGTCCCCAATGATAACTATTTTTATCTGATTTACTTTATCCATCGTCGTCTGATATCGTAGGACCAAGCGTTTAAAACTTGCAAACTGAAAAAAGGGAAGCATATTCGATGTTGAGGTTACATAAACCTAATCTGATCCATGATAATTTACATCTTAAGAAGTTAATCTGACTGATTACCACACGTGTTATGCATATAACACCCTTTTTGTCAACATCAATTGGAGTAGAAACCCAGAAAAGATGAAGAAAGAGAATTTCCGACAAAGTTGGAATCAGAGATTTTGAGCAGAGACTTGTTGACCTGTCTCTCTTATGTTGGTGTCGGGTCTCCAGGAATTCGACCCACCTTCGGATTAATTTAATTTATTCTTTGCTTCCAAAAGGACGTTCCATACCTTTGGCCTTTTGTGCGAGGTCTAAACGCCTGGGCCTACACGGTATGGGAGGAAAGGAGCATCTGTTCTTGCACAAAGTAGCAATCGTCCGTAAGGCTTGAGATTGCAATAATCCAATGATTTTAAGGCAAAGATAACATACCTTAGAACAAGGAAATATCTTTCTAATTGTCCCGACAGCTGGATCGAAAGTAAGAATGGGGAGTCCAAATTTCTATTTCGATCATTGGCATAACCTAACCTGCTATTAAGAATATGACCGCTAAGCAAGGCAATTATAATTGAAATCTATCGATCGGATTTTTTTTCAACCATTGAGAATTACTTTTATTTATATAAACATTTAAAAGGAGTGGAAACGAGGTGTTGCAGGAATAACCGATTGCCTTCCGGACGGAATTGCTGCAGCATGGAAGTTCTTCTTGAGCAAGAATTTCCATTCACTTAGCCCTATCCTTCTCTTGTATCTTGGTGGTAGGTTCTATGGACAATCTGATTCATTGATGGGTGCGAGCTCAAAGTTAATGCCGCATTGATTGTCCGAGGTTAGGGGGGGAAAATCTAAGGTTCGAAAGCACAGTTGACATGTGTAGTTGGTCCAACATAAGTAATGAGCACTCCCATAAAGAATTAAACGTTTCCAACGTTCTTTCCCAATGATTATATCCCTTCGCGGTTCGCATTTCCATCGGAAGGGAAATCCCACGCCAATTGACTATTGGATTTCATTTAAGAAAGAAAAACAGAGTTCAAATAAAGGGATAAAGACAAGGTGGGTCCAAATTTCAGTTTGGACCATCATTTTCAAGAAAAGAACTGAAAAAGACAATTATCAAACGTGTGTCCCCAGCTTCGCCAAGAAACGGAACGTCCTGTTTGTTTGACGGTCGACGAGGCAGCTTCTTTCAACATGTGACCCAGCAGCCGTGTCTTAGAAAGTCCTTTTGTACAATTACCACGTCAATTAGCAAGATAAATAAGTAAATGCAGATGGGAGATGTTAATAATTTTCCAAAATGACTTTTACAATGTTAAGGGGAGAATGTGAGGAACGGTCCACTGCTAATGTGGCTTAGGATGTGCTAACAGATTTTGGCCCTGTGGCTATACTATACTGTGATTGACTTCTTTTTTCCAATTCTCAAAGTTAAGAAAGCAAGAAGAACTGAATAAACAAACGAGCCAAGTACCGAACGTCTAGATCATTTAGAAGAGCCAGATAAAGGTCTAAAAAATGGGGCCACTGAGATACGGCGAAGTTATTGCATAGTCTGATAATCTAGTTCAATTAAATCAAGTGCACGTGTGAGAGATATTAGAGAGAGAAGATCTACGTTGAAGAATTATAATTTGTGGAGTCGTTAATATATATATCATGATCAACTTATGATTCATCAGCTTAAATTTTTGAGCGACTACGAGTCCAACCTGATATATTTAGGGACTGGAGTTTAAGCTCAATTTAAAGTAGCGGACCTTTGTTGCACTATCCCAACATGTGCTATCAAAGTTCACGATTGATTGGTACTATCTCCCAATGTGTATCGGCTTTCAACGACCATATCAAGGATGGAATCCCAAGTGTAACTCCCGAATCAAGCTGGTGGATGATATCCCTGACTTCCCTTTGTTGCGCCGAGGCAATTGAGGACGAGGAGAGTCAAAAGAGCATATGTTACTGTCACCCGCATCTGCCAAAACCCTGTTGAGCTAAGGTGGAGATTCGCTTCGAGATAATGTTGGTGCATAAAGATACTTGGATTAATATTGAGATGCACGTTGGAGTTTTTTTTAGGCAAAAGAAAAGGTCCGACACTAGCAGTTGGCTGGGAGAAAGATACTACAAGTGCTACAACTTTTCGTGTGCTGCTTAATGCTCATATGGTGTTGTAATTTCTCAATCGATGACTTTGAGTTTCATAACTTTTTGATCCGTCACTAGTTTATTCATCGAATCCTTTCTCACCAAAGCAACTAAATATATTTCTTGACTACGTATTTGAAGATGCCGTGGCCGAAGACACATCTGGTTGACCCCTGTTTCTGCGAAATTACTTGGGCCTGTCAGTTCTCAAAGAAAAAGAACTGCGAGAGGACAACACAAACGCCTTCCCTGCCCAACGAGACGTCCCGTTCATTTGACGATCGACCCAGTTTCTTTCAATATGAAAAGTGGGAAGAATTCTTGAAGTACGGACGGAGACTATATATGGGTACGCCCAGCTCATCTTCCTCTTCGTCATCCACAAGACTCGAACACAGAGTTCATTGAGCTCCAAAGAGCGGAGCTCCAGCATCTGCAGAGTTCAAACAGAGTCACAACACAAAAGCCAAGGAATATGGTGGATCATACCGTAACAGTTCAAGTCGACATAGAAAGGTACGCACTTTGCTCACAGATTCGTTGTTTTGGGAAACAGCCGTCACAGTTGGAAGTCCGGGTCGAGCGACTAGTCTGGTCTTGATTTTGTTTTTGATCGATTTCCTTCTGATTCAATGCAGTGACGACGATCAGCAGCCACAGAATCAACACCAACAGCAACAGGAAGGGCTCAACTCGGCCGGAAAGTTCCATGTCATGTTCGGGTTTACTGAAGCTGCTGATAATCACGCATTTCCGTTCGCTGTACATCATCTGCGAAGTCATTTACCTAATATCGCTGATCGAGGTGACTGGACCTGCGAGGCCTAATTGGGTCTACTGGTACTCGTACATTGTTTTCGGGACTCTTGGCTTCGAGCTGCTTCTCTGGACAAACCTTTCTCTGGTCATGTGGCTGGCTATCAATCTGTGCTTACTAATGTTTGCTTTGGCATCATCCGGTCTGCTTGCTCGAGGCTCCGACTGGTTTCTACAGCTTATTCAGCCGTTCGACGACATGCCATTTTCGGAAGTTCAGCTTGATTTTTGAAGCGCCTAGAATCCTCCGTATTTGTGTGTACGATTTTGTTGTGTATGTCATTTGTAATACTTCTGATATAGAGAAAAAGACCAAGAGAATGTAATCATATACATGTTCTGTCGGCGTACCATTTACCATACATTTCATTAAATTGCATTGGCTTTTTCTTTACCCCCTTTCTTCTGCTGTGTCTAGTGATCGGATCCAACTATTCAAGACCCTGTAAACATCTCAATCCCCCACTCTCTCGATGCTCATTTGTTATACTCATGTTTGTAACTTTTGTAAATTTGCATTAGCAATACAACATCATTTTTCATATGAAAAGTATCAAAATCATTCTAACCTTTACCCTGTTACCGTTTTACTTCATCTCTTTTTGGAAAAATATCATTTTGCATCCTGAATTTTCATGTTAGACACTGAATTGCACCTCACATCAGTTGACATCTTGGACTTACTTAGTAAAAAGTGCCACTTTTATTCGCCAAGTTGCACCTTTCATAGCTCTAAATAGTGGGGCATTGAGATATTTACAGGGTCTTGAAGAGTAGGATCCGATCCCCAGAAACAGTAGAAGAAGGGGCGAAGAAAAAGCCAATGCAATGTAATGAACTGTATGGTGAATGGTACCCCAACTACAGAACATGTATATGATTACATTCTCTTTAGTCTTTTCTCTAAATCAGAAGCATTACAAATGGCATACACAACAAATTTTTACACACAAATACAAAGGATTCTAGGCGCTTCAAAAATCAAGCTGAACTTCTGAAAGATCTCGATTGAAAAAATCCTAACCATCATAAAACACGTGTAGCTTCGACTCAATGTACGAGTTACAAGGTATCACGTCGGGTAGAATTGCACCTTTTTCTTTTGAGTTTGATGTATAAACAGATAATATCCTATATTGTCGACCTACGGTAATTTTGAGTGTCAAGTGCACTTTGTTCTTCCATATCTTTTGTTTTTGGTGAAATTGATTCCTTGAACTCTTAATTTGTGTGATTGCATCCTCTAACTCATTGCAATTGTTCGATTAAGGAGAATCTTAAGGATATTTATGTGATTCATCGGACAAAAACATCTCCACTTTTCACACCGCCCAAAGAAATCACTAACTTTTACTTGGGGGATATCAGCACCCATCAATTTTCCATCCATGCAAATTGAAGAAGACGCTCAACATCATAGATCTGCAATGCTGTTTTTCAATTTGGGCCAAAAAAACCTCGGTTTGAGAAATCTAACTCTTTCAATTTTAGGAATTTTAGGGTTAGATAAGTCCTTAATTCAAAAGACTAACAGATGACGTCGTTTTGCCCGCGCGAACGAAAGTTTTAGGCACGACCGTTTTTGTCCATCAAGTAAAAGTTTGTGTACTCTCTTGGGTCGTTTGAAAAACGGAGCTACTGACGTCCTGTAACTTTATTGTTTTTGTGCACTTGGCTCACAACAAAGTCTATGACAAACACACCTTATTTTTTAACGGTGGAAAAGGATGGAGGGACTAATCTATTCGTTTTTGTCTCGAGTCGAGGGATTAGACTCTTGAAATTTAGTGTTGAATAACAATTTTTTCTTTGCTCAAAAGGAAAACAAAAATCAAACAAAAATCAATGATGGGTGAAAAACGGATTGGAGGAGGGGGACCGATGAAAAGGCAAGATAGGTTTTCTTGTCTTTGACTCAATCTTGTCCTTTTCACTTCGTTTATGTTCACTCCCAATGGAATCATATTCAGAGCCTGCATTGGAGACAAACCTACCCATCTTGACGTTTAATACGCGCGGGTTGCTGTCGAGAACCGCGAATAAGAAACTTGTCCGACTGAACACGTTCCGTTTTCTTCTCCTAAACATCATATTATAGTCGCAAGTTGTAATAGCAACAGGCGTATGTTTCTGTCTAGGTCTGCAATGCGTGCATGTCACCGTCCCCAATTAGAAACTCTGATGTTTTAGATGAATTTGCGCAACTTTTATGCCTTGAAACATTAGAGTACGAGGCCTCGCGGAAGATAATGTAACCCTTTTTGTCACTAGGCTAGCACGTCAAGTGGTTAAATTGCCATGTTCCTTTTCCTTTTGCTTTAGAGGTGAGATGGTGTCTAGGCCAATTTTCGCCGCATCTCAACTAGTTCAGCGGCCTATACACTCCCCATGTCAGCAGGGTGCATTCAAGATTTTATCTCTGGAATGCTCTTAATAAAGCTTGAACGCAAGACCATGAATAGTGACGGAGCTAGGATAAACACCTTAGAACAAGGAAATATCTTTTTAATTGTCTTGACAACTAGATCAAAAGTAAAAATGAGCATTCCAAATTTCTATTTCGATCGTAGGCGTAACTAAGCTGCCATTAAAGATAAGCAATTGTAATTGAAATCTATTGATTGAATTTTTCTTCAACCCTTGAGAATTACTTTTATTTGCATAAACATTTAAAAGGAGTGGAAGGGAGGTGCTGTAGGAATAATTGATTACCTTCCGGATGGAATTGCCACAGCATGAACGATCTTTCCGAGCAAGAATTTCCGTCCGCTTAGCCCTATCCTCCTCGTGTCTTAATGATAAGTTCTATGGGAATTGGACGATCCGATTCATTGATGGGGGCAAGTTCAAAATAAATGCCGCATTGATTGTCCGAGGTTAGGGAAAAAACACATCTAAGGTTCGAAAACAGAGTTGACATATCTAGTTGGTCCAACATAAGTAATGAGCACTCCCTTAAAGAAGAGGACGTTTCCAACGTTCTTTCCCAATGTTTGTATCCCTTCGCGGTTCACATTTGTCTCTTTTGATGGAAAGGGAAAATTCTACGTTAATTGACTTTTGGATTTCATTTAGGGAGAAAAACAGAGTTTAAATAAGGGGATAAAGACAAGGTGGGTCCAAATTCAGTTTGGTCCATCATTTTCAAGAAAAGAACTCAAAAAGACATTATCGAACGTGTGTCCCCAGCTTCACTAAGAAACGGGACGTCCGGTTTGTTTGACCGCCGACGAGGCAGCTTCTTTCGATACGTGACACGGCAGCCGTGTCTTAGAAAGTCCTTTTGTACAACATCATTAGCCTTATAATTTTCGTGCCGCATTTACTTGAGTATTATAATAATTTTTTTATCACATAAGTGCCGTGACTTCTTAAAAATATTCACTTAAGAATTATAACTTTTTTTTATCACTTAAGTTACATAATTTTTTTGAACACTTGAGTGCCGTGACTTCTAAAAAATATTCACCTAAGTAGCATAACTTTTTAAAAAACATTTACCCCAAGTACCAGAAATCTAACATGGCATGGTACAGTTGGTACTAATGGCAAATGCTTTTAAAAAAATTATGATGCTCAAATAATCGATTGAAAGTTCTATCGCTCAATTGAACGTTTTTTAAAAGTCATAATACTTAAGTGATCATTTTTTAGAAGTTGACATTGAAGTAATTGAAAAAAAGTTATGTCACTTAAATAAACGCTATATGAAAATTATGGCACTTGTCATGTCCTTATCCCCATATTTATCTTTAAAGGGTCATTTAAAATCAAAATATAACAAAAAAAAAAGATTATAACATTTTTTTGCTCGCCAATTATTACATATTAAGTAATGTGAACTTCCTTATATTGCTTTAAATAATCAAATTCATCATCCCCTTAATAATTAAAGTGGACGAAAATCTCAAATTGTGAATATACTTGAATTCTTAGGACGTATGGAGCGTCCTTTCTGTCGTTCGATGGAAATGGAACTATACCCTGATTGACTTCTTTTTTGTCAAATTCTCAAAGTTAAGAAAGCAAGAAGAACTGAATAAATAAATGGGCTAAGTACCCAACGTCTAGATCATTCAGAAGAGCCATATAAAGGTCTAAAAACGGGGCCACTGAGATACGGCAAAATTATTGCATAGTCTGATAATCTAGTTCGATTAAATCAACTATTGAGGTGCACGTGTAAGATATTAGAGAAAGAAAATCTACGCTGAAGAATTATATGGTGTGAAACCATTAATATATCATAATCAGATTATAATCCATCAGCTTAATTTTTTGAGCGAATGCGAGTCCAACTAGATATATTTAAGGGCTCGAGCTTAAGCACAATTTGTGCAATATCCTCGGTGAAAGTATTGAACTTTTGTTGCACTGTCCCAACATGTGCTATCAAAGTTCATGGTTGATTGGCTGTCTCACCCAATGTGTATTGGCTTTCAACGAGCATATCAAGGAAGGAATCCCAAGTGTAACTCCCGAATCAAGGTGGTGGATGATATCCATAACTTCTCGCGGAGCTTGGTTGGGCCGAGGCAATTGAGGAGGAGAGTCAAAAGAGCATATGTTATTCCCGCCCGCATCTGCCAAAACCCTATCGTGCTAAGGTGTAGAGTCAATTTGAGATAACGGATTTTGCAGTTTTTTCTTCTGCAGTACCTCGACGTGACATGAGCGTGAAAGGGATTCAAGAATCAGTTTTCTTTTTATAAGGGCTAAAATCATTTATTTTGGCTTTTTGACCCCATATTGTAGGGTGGATCTCGAAAGATATGAAAGAAAGATCTCCCTCCAAGCCGTACATACGACTTTCATCGAATACGGCTTTCCACAGAATTCGATATGTATCCATGAGATCGAGTATGGAATTCTGTTTACTCACTTGAAATTGAGTATCCGTTTCCCTCCCTTTCCTGCTAGGATTGGAAATCCTGTATTTTACATATCCATACGATTGAGTCCTTGGGTTTCGAAATAGTGTAAAAATAAAAATTGGTGCATAAAAATACTGGATTACTATTGAGGTGCATGTGTGAGTTTTTAGGCAAAAGAAAAGGTCGCACACTAGCAATTGACTGGGAGAAAGATACTACAATTGACACAACTCTCGCATGTTGCTTACATGGTGCCGTTATTTCTCAGTCGATGACTTCGAGTGTCATAACTTTTTGATCGACCGCTAGTTCAATTACTGAATCCTTTCTCACGAAAGTAACTACATATATTTCTTGAAAACGCACTTAAAGATGCCGTGGCCGAAGGCACATCTGGTTGACCCCTGTTTCTGCGAAATTACTTGGGCCGTCGTTCTTAACGAAAAGAACTTCAAGAAGACGACGGCAGACGCTTTCCCTGCACAATGAGACGTCCCGTTCATTTGACGATCGACCCAGTTTCTCTCAATATGAAAGATACCGACGGAGATTATATATGGGGACGCCCAGCTCATCTTCCTCTTCGTCATTCGCAAGGCTCAGACACAGAGTTCATTGAGCTTCACAGAACAGAGCTCTAGCATCTGCAGAGTTCAAACAGAGTCGCAACACAAATGCCAAGGAACATGGTGGATCATACCGTAACAATTCAAGTCGACATTGAAAGGTACACACTTCGCTCGCAGATTCAATGTTTTGGAAACTGCCATCGCAGTTGGAAGTCCTGATCGAGCAATTAGTCCGATCTTGATTTGTTTTTGACCGATTTCTTCTTGATTCAATGCAGCGATGATGATCAGCAGCCACAGAACCAACACCAACAGCAAGAGGGCGGGCTCGATTCAAGCTGGAAAGTTCCACGTCATGTTTGGTTTATTGAAGCTGCTGATAATCATGCATTTCCATTCGTTGTACATCATCTGCGAAGTCATTTACCTAATATCGTTGATTGAGGTGACTGGACCCCAAGCCCGAATTGGGTCTACTGGTACTTGTACATTGTTTTTGGGACTCTCGGCTTCGAGCTACTTCTCTGGACAAACCTATCTCTAGTCACGTGGATGGCTATCAACTTGTGCTTACTAATGTTTGCTTTGGCATCATCCGGTTTGCTCACTCGAGGCTCCGATCGGTTTCTACGGCTTATTCAGCCGTTCGACGACTCGCCATTTTCGGAAGTTCAGCTTGATTTTTGAAGTGCCTAGAATCCTTTGTATTTGTGTGTATGAATTTGTTCTGTATGTCATTTGTAATGCTTCTGCTTTCAAAAAAAGACTTAAGAGAATGTAATCATATACATGTTGTGTAGTTGGTGTACCATTCACCATACAATTCATTAAATTGCATTGGCTTTTTCTTCGCCCCTTTCTTCTACTATCTCTAAGGATCGGATCCAACTATTCAAGACCCTGTAAACATCTCAGTCCCCCCACTCTCTCCGTGCTCATTTGTTATACTCATGTTTGCAGCTTTTGCAAATTTGCATTAGCAATAGAACATCATTTTTCTTATGAAAAATACCAAAAATAATTCTCACCTTTGCCAATTTCTTAAAGTTAAGAAAGCAAAAAAGAACTAAATAAACAAATAAGCCAAGTACCGAACGTCTAGATCATCCCTATGAGGCACATGTATAAAGGTGTAAAAATGGGGCCACTGAGATACGGTGATATATTGCACAGTCCAATAACATAATTCGATTGAATCAACTGTTGAAATGCAAATGTGAGAGGTACTCTGAAAGGAAGACTCACATCAAATAATTATATGCTATAGACCCGTTAATATATAATAATCGACCTATAATTCATCGACTTGAGTTTTTGAGCAAAATGAAGTCCAACCAGATATGTTTGAGGGCTCGGGGCTAAGGTCAATCTTTGCAATCTCCTTGGTGAAGGAACCGGGTTTTCGCTATATTGTCCCACCAAGTGCTATCAAAGTCCACAGTCGATTGGTGGACCCTTCCAATGGGTGTTTCAGGTCTCAACGAATATGTTAACGGAGGAACCTCGGGATGCAACTCCCGAAATAAGGTGGTGGATGATCAAATCCCCTCACTTGCCATCTGAGCAGAAGTTTAAAGATTGGGCCAAGGCAATTGAGGAGGAGAGTTACCGTCATTTTAAGGAAAAAATTTTCGAAAGGCAGATGTTATTAGCGCCGACATCTGCCAAAACTCCATCGGCTTGAAGTTCCTTTGTAGGTTCGAAATGAGATAACATCGGTGCAGAAATGTTGAGGTTGTACACGTGAGGTCTTAGGCGAAGGAAACAGTCCCATACAAGAGAGTTGATGGAGTGTGTAGCATTTAATATATGAAAAATTAGCTCGGGAAAGACACCACCACATATGCCGAAAGTTTCATGTGGTGTCTTACTTTGGTATTACAACTTTTCAATCGATAACTTGAGTACCCTTCCTTTTTAATCCATAGCTGTTTTATTTATCAAATCCTTTCCCACCAAAGGAACTGCATATATTTCTTGTGTACATGCAGAAGTTTAAAGATATCGTTGATCATTGGATTCCACAGAACAGAGCTCCAACATCTGCAGAGTTCGAACAGAGTCAAAACACAAAAGCCAAGGAACATGGTGGATCATTCCGAAACATTTCAAGTCGAAATCCAAAGGTACGCACATCACTTGCGGATACATTGTTTATAAAAACTGTGGTTGCGGTTGGAAGTGCGGGTCCAGCAACCAGGTCCTTTCTTGATTTGTTTGTCATCCATTTCTTTCTGGTCTGATACAGGGACGACGATCAGCAGCCGCAGCACCAACAGCAACACGGATGGCTCAGCTCGGTTGGAAAGTTCCACATTGTGTTTGGTTTGCTGAAGCTGGTCATGGTCGCGCATTTCCATTCGCTACACATCATATGCAAAGCCATTTATCTAGTGTCATTGATCAAGGTGACCATACGTGCAAGACTGAATCGGGTCTACTGGTACTTGTACATCGTTTTCGAGACTTTTGGGTTCGAGCTGCTTCTCTAGACGAACCTCTCTCTAGTCATATGGCTGGTCATCAATTTGTGCTTGCTAGTGTATGCTTTGGCATCATTGGGTCTACTCGCGTGAGGCTCCGACCGGTTTCTACAACTTAGTTCAGCCATTCGACGACACGCCATTTTCAGATGTTTAGATTGATTTATAAAGCACCTAGAATCCTACTGTACCTGCGTGTATGAATTTGTTGTGTATGTCATTTGTCGTGCTTCTTTAGACTTGTGACAATGTAATCAGATACACAGTATATTTCGATGTGTCTTGTTGTGTATGTCATTTGTAATGCTTCTTTAGATTTGTGACAATGTAATCAGATACACACTATATATCTGTGTATCTTGAAGAAGAACAATCAAAAGGAAAATATCCTGGAGAAATGATACTGAGGATTGACAGAAATATCTTAATTATCTCCATCATAGGAAAATAACCTGAAGAAATGATTTCAATTTGCTTATGGAAAAGCTCTAATCGATCTCGCATTGGTTCACTTGAGCAGCAGTGCATGTTAAGAATGTCCGCACCAGTAGGGCTCCCGCCTGTGAGGAACATCTTCCGCACTGCTTCGGTATCCAATTTCCCACCATCAAGTTTTATCCCAGAGGCCACTTTACCTCCATCTGCCTGTTCTCACCGACGGTTTCAACCAGTTTCACTTGGTGTTTTTTTGTCTCGGCTATCTTCAACTTCCATAACCATGCGGTCATTGACAGGTTCCTGGATTTGTTTATTGCGAGGGGTTGACTCCCCACGACATTCCTTTAGCTTAAATTGATCTATGCCACTTATAGCATTCCTCATGCATAAGCTGTAGCAGATCAAAGCATTCATGTCGACAGCACTCGTTGGCTAAGGTTTCTGGAAATAAAGCAGATACCAGCTTCATCAATCCAACCAATGGCTTGCTGTATATTATTTTCCAAGTCTAGTTGAAACATGTACAAGAAATCAAGCAGAGAATGATCACCACCAAAATTCATGAACAACACGAAGCGATCAGAACAATTCATCAATTTTGCGCTTTGCCTACTAGGATGTCTGGTTGTTGGAGTAGAAATCAACTTGATCATACTGAATTCTTACATCAAGTGGGTTGCCTATGCTATGTTCTTTGGGATGGTAGCTATCAATCCCTATTACCAACAGATTTTTCAGGAGATGAACGAATCTTCAAGTCCTTGTGCAGAGCAACTTCTTTAAGACTCGGCAACTCGTTCATTTAAAGCACACATAATTATCAAATATCTTTTGAAAATCAATGTTGCGGACCAAGAAGAATCATCAATGAACAACAAACCTTGAGACTTGACCGGTTGGCAGTGGCGAAGGCGGAGTCGGGGAGAACATTGTCTAGTTGATCGCGTGATGGAATTCGACACATTTTACTTCTCTTTTTGCTTATGTATTATAAAGATGTTCGTACAATAAGTATAATGGATGTGCCAGCTTTTTCATCTGTATCATGAGTTTGCACTTTGCACGATACACAAAAGTGTGGTCAGACTATGGTAGTTCTTCACCGGTACATTAAATGTTGCAACTTTGCATATTTGTCCATGATTGACAGTGCAAACAAATTTCCAATCAATTGTCCCTAGTTGTATCACTTTTATCTGATTTACTGTATTCATCGTCGCCTGACATCTTAGGACCAAGCGTTTAAAATTTATGACAAAAAAAGGGGAAGCATATTCCATGTTGAGAGTACATAAACCTAATCAGATTAATGATAAATTCACATCTTAAGAAGTTAATCTGACTGGTTACAACACATGTTATGCATCTAATACCCTTTTTGTAAACGTCAATTGGAGGAGAAACCCAGAAAAGACGGAAAGAGAATTTCCGAGAAGTTGAAATCTGAGATTTGAGCGAAGACTTGTTGACCTGTTTCTCGTCTGTTGTCGGGTCTCCAGCAATTCGACCAACCTTTTGATTATTTAATTTATTCTTTGTTTCCAAAAGGACGTTCCATACCTTTGCCCCTTTGTGCGAGTTTTAAACGCCTGGGGCTACACGGTATTGGAGGAAAGCAGTACCTGTTCTACGTCAGCGAAATTGGCCACGTCAGCGTCACGCAGGTCAGCCGGCATCATGTCGAGTGATTTCCAGCCATAATTGGTGGATGAACTCAATTGATAAGAAGTGAAAAGATTTATGATTCAATTGGCAAGAAGTGAAAATGGTTATGACTCAATTGGCAAAATTGAAATATTTATGAGTGAATTGGCAAAAGTGCAATAGATTTATGACTTTTTAGACAATTTTCTCTAGGCATAACTAAGCTGCTATTAAGGATATGGTCACCAAGTAAAGCAAATATATGAAATCTATCAATCGGATTTTTCGTCAACCATCGAAAACAACATTTATTTATATAAACATTTAAAAGCAGTGGAAAGGACGTGTTGTTGGAATAACGGATTGCCTTCTGGATGGAATTGCCGCAGCATGGACGCTCTTCCCAAGCAAGAATTTTCATCCGCTTAGCCCTGTCCTCCTCTCGTATCTTAGTGATCAGTTCTATGAGAATTGAAAGATCCGATTCGTTGATGGGTGCGAGCTCAAAATGAATGCAGCATCGATTGTCCAAGGTTAGGGGGGAAAAATCTAAGATTCAAAAGCACAGCTGACATATTTAGTTGGTCCGACATAAGTAATGAGCACTCCCATAAAGAATAGGACGTTTCGAACGTTGTTCCTGATATCTGTATCCCTTCGCAGTTCACATTTGTCTCTCTTGATGGAAAGGGAAATTCCACGCCAATTGACTTTTGGATTTCATCATCATTTAAGGAAGAAAAACAGAGTTTAAATAAGGGGATAAAGACAAGGTGGGTCTAAATTCAGTTTGGACCATCATTTTCGAGAAAAGAACTCAAAAGGACAGTATCGAACGTGTGTCCCCAGCTTCGCCAAGAAACGGGACGTCCCGTTTGTTTGACGGTCGACTAGACAGCTTCTTTCAATATGTGACCCAGCAGACGTGTCTTAGAAAGTCCTTTCGTGCAATTCCCACGTCAATTAGCAAGATAAATAAGTAAATGCAGATGGGAGATGTTAATAATTTTCCAAAATGATTTTTACAATTAATGTTAAGGGGAGAATGTGAAGAACGGTCCCTTGCTAATGTGGCTTAGGATGTGCTAACAAATTTTGGCCCTGTGGCTATAGTATACTGCGATTGACCTCTGTTTTTTCCAATTCTCGAAGTTAAGAAAGCAGGAAGAACTGAATAAACAAATGAGACAGGTACCGAACGTCTAAATCATTTAGAAGAGCCAGATAAAGGTCTAAAAAATGGGGCCACTGAGATACGGCGAAATTATTGCATAGTCTGATAATCTAGTTCAATTAAATCAAGTGCACGTGTGAGAGATATTAGAGAGAGAAGATCTACATTGAAGAATTATAATTTGTGGAGTCGTTAATATATCATGATCGACTTATGATTCATCAGCTTAAATTTTTGAGTGATTACAAGTCCAACTTGATATATTTAGAGACTGGAGTTTAAGCTCAATTTAAAGTATCGGACCTTTGTTGCACTATCCCAACATGTGCTATCAAAGTTCACGATTGATTGGCACTATCTCCCAATGTGTATCGGCTTTCAACGAGCATATCAAAGATGGAATCCCAAGTGTAACTCCCGAATCAAGCTGGTGGATGATATCCCTGACTTCCCCTCGAGCTTTGTTGGGCCGAGGCAATTGAGGAGGAGGAGAGTCAAAAGAGCATATGTTACTCCCACCCGCATCTGCCAAAACCCTATCGAGCTAAGGTGGAGATTCGATTTGAGATAATGTTGGTGCATAAAGATGCTTGGATTAATGTTGAGATGCACGTTGGAGTTTTTTAGGCAAAAGAAAAGGTCCGACACTAGCAGTTGGCTGGGAGAAAGATACTACAAGTGCTATAATTTTCGTGTGTTGCTTAATGCTCACATGGTGTCGTAATTTCTCAATCAATGACTTTGAGTGTCATAACTTTTTGATCCGTCACTACTTTATTCATCGAATCTTTTCTCACCAAAGCAACTACATATATTTCTTGACTACGTATTTCAAAATGCCGTGGCCGAAGACACATCTGGTTGACCCCTGTTTCTGCGAAATTACTTGGGCCGTCTGTTCCTAAAGAAAAAGAACTTCAAGAGGACAACACAAACGCCTTCCCTGCCCAACGAGACGTCCCGTTCATTTGACGATCGACCCAGTTTCTTTCAATATGAAAAGAGGGAAGAATTCTTGAAGTACGGACGGAGACTATATATGGGTACGCCCAGCTCATCTTCCTCTTCGTCATCCACAAGACTCGGACACAGAGTTCATTGAGCTCCAAAGAGCGGAGCTCCAGCATCTGCAGAGTTCAAACAGAGTCACAACACAAAAGCCAAGGAATATGGTGGATCATACCGTAACAATTCAAGTTGACATCGAAAGGTACGCACTTCACTCGCAGATTCGTTGTTTCGGGAAACAGCCGTCACAGTTGGAAGTCCGGGTCGAGCGACTAGTCCGGTCTTGATATTGGTTTTGATCGATTTCTTTCTGATTCAATGCAGTGACGATAATCAGCAGCCACAGAATCAACACCAACAGCAACAGGAAGGGCTCAGCTCGGCCAGAAAGTTCCACATCATGTTCGGTTTACTGAAGCTGCTGATAATCACGCATTTTCATTCGCTGTACATCATCTGCGAAGTCATTTACCTAATATCACTGATCGAGGTGACCGGACCCGCAAGGCCGAATCAGGTCTACTGGTACTCATACATTGTTTTCGGGACTCTTGGCTTCGAGCTGCTTCTCTGGACAAACCTTTCTCTGGTCATGTGGCTGGCTATCAATCTGTGCTTACTAATGTTTGCTTTGGCATCATCCGGTCTGCTCGCTCGAGGCTCCGACTGGTTTCTACAGCTTATTCAGCCGTTCAACGACATGCCATTTTCGGAAGTTCAGCTTGATTTTTGAAGCACCTAGAATCCTCCGTATTTGTGTGTATGTCATTTGTAATACTTCTGATATAGAGAAAAAGACCAAGAGAATGTAATCATATACATGTTCTGTCGGTGTACCATTTACCATACATTTCATTAAATTGTATTGGCTTTTTCTTAGCCCCTTTCTTCTGCTGTGTCTAGTGATCGGATCCAACTATTCAAGACCCTGTAAACATCTCAATCCCCCACTCTCTCGATGCTCATTTGTTATACTCATGTTTGTAACTTTTGTAAATTTGCATTAGCAATACAACATCATTTTTCATATGAAAAGTATCAAAAATCATTCTAACCTTTACCCTGTTACCGCTTTACGTCATCTCTTTTTGGAAAATATCATTTTGCATCCTGAATTTTCATGTTAGACACTGAATTGCACCTCACATCAGTTGACATCTTGGACTTACTTAGCAAAAGTGCCACTTTTATTCACCAAGTTGCACCTTTCATAGCTCTAAATAGTGGGGCATTGAGATATTTACAGGGTCTTGAAGAGTAGGATCCGATCCCCAGAAACAGTAGAAGAAGGGGCGAAGAAAAAGCCAATGCAATGTAATGAAATGTATGGTGAATGGTACACCGACTACGGAACATGTATATGATTACATTCTCTTTAGTCTTTTCTCTAAATCAGAAGCATTACAAATGGCATACACAACAAATTTTTACACACAAATACAGAGGATTCTAGGCGCTTCAAAAATCAAGCTGAACTTCTAAAAGATCTCGATTAAAAAAATCCTAACCATCATAGAACACGTGTAGCTTCGACTCGACATACGAGTTACAAGGTATCACGTCGGGTAGAATTGGACCTTTTTCTTTTGATTTTGATGTATAAACAGATAATATCCTATATTGTCGACCTACGGTAATTTTGAGTGTCAAGTGCACTTTGTTCTTTCTTATCTTTTGTTTTTGGTGAAATCGATTCCTTGAACTCTTAATTTGTGTGATTGCATCCTCTAACTCATTTCATTTGTTCGATTAAGTACAATATATTTACGTGATTCGTAGGAGAAAAACATCTCCACTTTTCAAATGACCCAAAGAAATCACAACCTTTTACTTGGGGGATGACAGCTCCCATCAGTTTTCCATCCATGCAATTTGAAGATGACGCTCAAAATCATAGATCTACAACGCAATTTTTCAATTCAGGCCAAAAAAACTCGGTTTGAGAAAAGGTAGATAAGTCCTTAATCAAAAAGACTAACAAATGTCGTCGTTTTGCTAGCACGGACGAAAGATTAAGCCGCGAGCATTTTTGTCCAACCAGTAAAAATTAGTGTACTTTTTTGGGTCGTTCGAAAAACGGAGCTATTGTCGTCCCGTAATTTTTCATTTTTGTGCATTTGGCTAACAACAATCTCTATGACAAACCCACCTTATTTTGACGGTGGAAAGGATAAAGGGACTACTCTAATCGTTTTTTCACGAGTTGAGGGAATAGACTTTTGAAATTTAGTGTTGAACAGCAGTTTTTCTTTGCTCAAACATATATCAAACGAAATAAATAATGGATCAGATCTGAGAAAGTTCTTAAAAGGCTCAATCTCGATTATATCTGGACTTTAGGATTACCGGAATGTAAAATTTTGAGAAGGTATTCTCTCTCGCTGGTAAAGAAAAAAATACCAAGGGAATTGGGAATACAAGGCGTACGGGCACGGCACGTAAAAATAAGAAGCCTATCCGTAGATCCCACTCTATAGGATAAGGACAAGCCACGGAAGCTTTTGTAGGAACTTCAGCTCTCTTTCTTTGGTGAGGTTACTTTTAACCGAATATCAAGGATCGAAAGGAAGCCATCGGAAAGGACTGATGGAAAGACAAGATAAGTTTTCTTGTCTTTGACTCAATCTTGTCCTTTTCATTTCGTTTTTGTTCCCTCCCGCAGTAATCAGATTCAGTGCCTGCATCTGAGACAAAAACCTTCCATTTTGACGTTTAATACGTACGGGTTGCTTTCGAGAACCGCGAATAAAAAACTTGTCCGACTGAACATGTTCCGTTTTCTTCTCCTAATCATCATATTATAATCGCAAATTGCAATGGCAGCAAGCATGTGTTTCTGTCCAGTTCTGCAATGCGTGCGTATCACCGTCCCCAGTCAGAAACTCTGATGTTTGAGATGAATTTGCACTACTTTCATGCCTCAAGACATTAGAGTACGAGGCCTCATGGAAGATAATGTGACCCTTTTATCACCAGGCTAGCACGTCAAGTGGTAAATTGCCGTGTTCCTTTTCCTTTTGTTTTTAGAGGTAAGATGGTGTGTCTAGGTCAATTTTTGCCACATCTCAACTAGTTTACCGTTCTAAGCGATCTTAAGGACTCACTCCTCCATGACAGCATGGTATATTCAGGATTTTATTTTCGAGTGTTCTCAATGAAGCCTGAACCCAAGACCATAAATAGTGACGGAGCCAGGATCTAGGTTGAATACCGACGAAATATAGTCAAAAAACATTTTGCACAAAAATATAGAACAAATTTACACACATTAAAGCATATATTAGTCATTAATAAGTTAAGAAGTAAAAATCCTCAATCTAAAATTTTGTAAACTTCGTATATGACCTTTTTTTATATGGACCTAAAAAAGTATTGGGACAAGAAAATTTTTTGCTCTTGATGACTATTGTTTATAATAATTTATAATTCCAAAATTAAGTCTAACTAGAATTTTTTCACTAAAATATTCAATTAGTGATGGATTTAATCATATATAAATAATACCTCTTATGAATGGAAAATTTTATTTAGATTGCCATATGTATAAAGGCGGGTATATAACGTCAGTGAAAAATCATAAATTCTTCCAAATAAAATAGCGAGAAGAAAAAGATAATTGGATAAAATTGCCGATACATAGTGTAAGATCAGAGAAATTAATGCTAAAAAATTACTTCACTAAGACATGACAAATGCATTTTGATTTCTTTATTTGAACTGCATCTTTCAGATTAAAAAATATCTTTTCGCTACTTCTAAATTTTTTGTTGGTTTGGCATAAAAATAACTATTCTAAGTATTAATAATTTAATCTCTTTGAAACTAAAGCACACAGAAAGAGATAAGCAAAACTTTTCCTATATGGCGACCTCTGTCGGGCCATCAATGAGGCCCGGCGGAGGAAAAAAAAGGAAAAAAAAAAAAGAGAAAAGGAAAAAAAAAAAAAAAAACGTAAAGAAGGAAAAGAGAAGAAAAGAAAACCAAACAAATTAATAAAAAAATTCGAAAAACATAAAATATTATTAAAAATTATCGATGTCAACATTAATAATGTCTCATAGAATGACTGGTGTCCAAAATTGGCCGAATGAATTAACTGGCAAAATGCGAGAATGTTTAAAATTCAATTGGCACAATTAAAATGTTTAGCATCGAATTGGCGAAAGTGCAATAGATTGAGGACTTTCCGGACAATTCTCCCTCAAATCATCTAATACCAAAAGTTTTCAATAGAGCAATACTTAATTAGTATATCCAACGATGCTCTTCCTCAGTACATCAACAAAAATTTGAAGTATTAGAATGTCTAAGCAAACCCCTTTTTATAAGGGTTAATGCTACGAAAAACTCTAAATTGGTACATCCGTAATAAATTTACCAAAAACAAATATTTTGACAACAAAAAACCTCAAACTAGTACACCTTTCATAAATTTACCCCAAACTAATTTATTGACCACCAGAAACCCATACTGATATACCTATAACAAATTTGCCCTCTGTTAGTTTTCGTTAAATTGAATTAAAATGACGAAAAATTTTAAACCAGTACATTTATGACAAAAGAAAGGTAAAAACCTTAAATCGGTACACTCGTTAACCGCAATGCGTTATCCAACTTGGCAAATTAACAGTAAAATTTAATGAAAACTAATAGAGGTTAAATTTATCACAAGTATATCAGTTTGAGATTTTTAGTAGTCAAAAAAATTAATTTGAAATAAATTTATCATAGATATATTAATTTAGAGTTTTTCGTGGCATTAATCATTCTTATAAACTATTTAAGCTATTTCACCCCCGATTCCTTGAGACGTCCCATACGTTCCATCCCCGGTCCAAAAGATCCACGGGGCCCAACTTGTGGCCACTCCATCACCCACGTTTTCGAGATGTACCGTGATGCACGCCTCTTTTGGAAACAAAAGTACTATTACTTTATAGTATAAACTTTGTATAATCTAAAGCTGGGACCGACGCGTGGTTCCCCCGTTGAATTTCGGAGGAAAAGACAGCGATTAGATTCACCCGCAACGGACAGGAAGTTAACGTCACGAAGTAACTGATTATTACGTCACCACCACGGCGTTGTTTCCTTTATCATGATTCGACGTCAAATATCCGCCTGAGTTTCGTACGTCCTGTTCGTTTTGGTCCGTGCCTGTTCCTCGAGAGTTCCCTTGTCTCTTCCCCTTGCTCTTAGCATAATTGTCGCTGCGAGTAGTTTACATCATTTTCCAAAGCGAAATTCTAATGTCCTAAAACATGTTGGTTAACTGATTTGAGGGCTGCGTTTTGTTTGGGAGAAAAAATTTCATGATAAAGGAAAATACTTTCCGAAAAATCATTTTTCGAGAAAATGATTACTTTTCCTTTATTTTGTGATATGTAACAAAAAACATTTTTCTCGTCTTTGGATCTCGTTTAGAAAATAAGTTCAACCTCATGACTTTATCTCACGCCAAAAGAAAATTGAATTTTTTTTTTTTTTTTCTTTTTCCTTCTTCTTCCCGCCAATTCTTTGGACCTCCGCTAAAGCCGCGACAAGCCACTGGCAAGGGCCGACCTAGCTGGTCTTGAGCGAGGTTAAGCTTGGCAAATCCCGATGAGACTTGAGCATGTCGGCCTCAGGTGAGTTCGACCTCGAGCCTCGCCGGCCCGTGCCTGTAGCCGGTCGCCGGCCGTTACCAAGGCCCGGCGACCACGGATGAAAGAAGGAAAAGAAAAAAAGAAAAGAAAAATATTGAACAGAAAAGAAAAGAAAAATATTAAAAAATACAAGAGGAGCAATTCCGGAAAGTGTTTTTACCTTTTTAAATTTAGAAATTCACTTTCCTAATTTTATGCGTGAATATTTTCTCTGACTGGAAAATGTTTTCGATTGACTAATTCATTTTTACTGAACCAAATAAGTGAAAGTTCGAAAAACTAATTCCGGAAAAATACTTTCCCTCAGACAAACACAGCCCATAAATTATTTTTCTAATATATCGTTGAAAAGAAAATAAGGATAGTGTCATTTATTAGCTATTGGCATTGTTTTTGTTGAGGAAGACATGATGCGGTTCTATTACACAAAAAGTCCTCTTGGCGACTCCGAAGAGTCTTCCTCCACCCTTCTTTGTGGTTATCCCCACCCCTCCTTTCTCTCAAGTAATTCGAATTGAACCTTTTTCCACCTAACTGCTAAAATTTCTACTTCCTAAGCTCTTCATTTAATACAACATCTTAACTCCAATGGCACGCCAAGAAAATCCAAAATCTCTATAAATAATCGATTCACACCTTTTTGATTGCCCCTCTTTGGTCAAATCTGAGGGGGGGACCGCCGTGGCTGGTTGGCCATCTGTAGAGCAATGGTGGTGGTGGTGGATCCATCACCGTCCTTGTTAGGCTCATTGATATGGAGCCATGGAAGACATCAAATTACAAGGCGTTTATGTTCTTCAGAAACGTCTTAGAACGTTTGCTACGTCCTTTTGACTGTAATTAAGCCCCAAGCTATAGCTTGGGGAATCAATCTGGAGAACAAGGAAGAATCCAAATCTTTTATTTATCAATTGTGGGTTTGACAATGAAGCAAGGGCCTATATCCTAATCATCCGATCGAGTTACATCCTTTTTCAATTGTTTGAAGTGTCGACCAAAACGTGTGTATCTTGCACTACGGATTTTTGTCGATGTTGTAACCACATAAATGCTTTGGCTGCTATCCGTGTTCTTTTCTGAATAAGTGGTTTTATACTTTCTTTATGTGCACCAATGTCCATCATCATAGTAAAGGTTGAAGCGTTGTTTTCTCTGCGAGGTAGCTGGACAACTGTAGGCCCATCTATCTTCATTCATAATAAAGGGTGCGACCAGGGGCCGACGGAGGACGGTATGGCACAGCAGCCGCAATGACGGAGGCACGGTTGAAGTGGCTGTGGCGGAGAGTTGGTGAGGAGAGAAAGAGAGATAGAGAGGCTGTGGGTCGGGTGTTTAGGTTAGGGTTTGTTTGTAGGCTTCCCATGTGGGGCAAATTTCTCAAGGAAATTGATGCGATCCGGTGATTTTGGTATGACCTACCTTCTAATATTAGAGGATCCCAATCAAAATAACAACGTCAAGAAGGCATGAAGTATAATCAAGACAATCTGTTTTAAGGTTTAAATGGGTCTTGAATCAATC
Organism: Syzygium grande; assembly: GCA_024733475.1. Lineage (NCBI taxonomy): Eukaryota > Viridiplantae > Streptophyta > Magnoliopsida > Myrtales > Myrtaceae > Syzygium > Syzygium grande. Next base: position 29,149 of record JAMXDD010000060.1, on the reverse strand, counting down.
TAAAAATGGAACACATTTACTTCCTAAAGGGCCTTTCTCAGAGTTTGTAAATAGAGCCACACACATCATTCCGCATCATGCTTATCTTGAATCCTTTCCTACGTTTAGCTAATGATGGCATATGATTTGAAAAAGCAGCTGCCAACATCACAGATCTAGTTTCTTTTGATGATCGATTGACATGAAAAGTTTTAATTATTGAAGACTTAACTGGTCAATAAAATTATTGAGCTGGCTAGAACTAGTCAAATATACCTTAACGAAGTTGGATTTTTATCTAATTGAACTATCTGGATCAACCCGTTGAGTACGCTCAGTGAAAGGTATGTTTGGTAATGTCATTTTCTTCTCGATTATTATTAAATGAGGAGAGACAGAAGAGAGGAGAGATCCTAGAGAAGGCTCCAACCTAAATATTCACTTTTCGCTTTTTCTTGGGACGAGAGTGCATGCAAAATCTGACACTACATGCAAAGTTAAATTTAACACTTCTCAAAACGTATTAAACGTTGTTTTCACGAGCTTGGACACGGAATGATGATGCTTCTTCCCGCGATCTAACACATGAGCTTAGTCATGCTAGCCCACATGAAGTCAACAAAATAAAATGAAAGTGCCCCATAAAACCCACTCAGCATCAACTGAAGCTCAGATCACGGTCCGAAAACAACTCTCTTTGTTCGAAAGCTAGGACAGATCGGTGTCCGAAATCAATTCTCTTTGTTCGAAAGCCAGCGCAGATCAAATGTCTGAAATCAACTTAACTTCAACTCAAGCTCAGAGGTCAGTTAACTCAGTTTTGCATACAAACAGTTGCTTGCATATGTTCATCTCCTTCCTTATTAACTATATGCTCCTTTGGGGAACGAGTATTTAGTACGCTTAATTGTTTGTTGGAACTTTTATATGGGTGCCTTTCCCAAAAATCCTTCCATATGGATCAAGAGTCATTCATTACTTACCGCAATTAATCCATTTAGACTAATTATATGGACTTTGCATAATGCTGAGCGTTCTTCTGTAATTTTGGACTCATATATATAGCATGTCTTGATGCAATTTGGGAGAATATCTCACCATCGTATATTCCATGCACAATTAATTTGAATCATCGTACAGTTTCATTTGTGGATAAGTAAGCTTCTGTCGAGCATGATTTGAGCATGTAGGTGGACCATAAATTGATGATGTGAAGCATGTAGCTCCAAAAAGAGCAATTTGCTATAAGCTTGTATAATCTACTAGCACCATAGGTTAATGATTTCAGACTTTGTTGTTTCTTTTATGCAGACTCGAAGTCCAAGAAGATGCCACTGTTGAGAAATTTAAAGATTTCTTCAAATCCTCGCTTGAATGGTCATTAGCTCTTATCGGAGCTAAGGATTTTCTTAGAAACGAGCAAGCAATCTTTATCACAATTTCCATAGCTCTCATGATGCTCTTTGGCATCAACTGGCGGACAACACGAAGTGATCATAAAATGGCATTAATCTATTTCGTGTTGCTTATACTAGGATATCTCATTGTTGGGATAACAATCGACTCGGGTTGTACCCAATGTCTACAACAAGTGGGTTATCTATAGTATGTTCCTTGCTACAGTCACTACACTTCCTGATCACCAACATATTTTTCAAGAGATGAAAGAAATCTTCAAGTCCATCTGCAAAGCAACTTTGAGACTCAGCAAGATTATCGAAAATATTTTCAGAACTAATGTTGGGACTCAACCAGCTGGCGGTGATGGAGGTGGAGTCGGGGAGGACAATGTCTAGTCGATTTCATGATGGAATTTGACAACCTTTATCTTTTTTTTTTCCCTTTGTATTGTAAATATGTTTGTACAATTAGTGAAATGTATGTTCGGATTCTTTCCGCTGTATTATATGTTTGTACTGTATGCAAAAGTGTGGTTAGACTATTGTAGTTCTTCATAAATACATTGAATGTGAAACTTTGCATATGTCTCCGAGATTGACGGAGCAAATCTATTTCCAATTAATTGAGTCCCCTATGGTATCACTTTTATTATTGTCCTACCCTTTGTATTAATCAACAATGCCATTTCAGAGAAAATCACGGTTGCCAATGGGATAAAATAATTCAATTGACTGGATGGGATTTCTTATTCTCAATTTATTTGATTTACTTTATACAAGGTCCTCTACTAATTGAAGAAGTCTAACGTTAGAAAACTTCTTGACAAAGAACGAAAATGAAATCGTTCACACAAGAAGAGTCTGTAGCAGAATATACCATGTTGAGATTACATTAGAAAAATGAATTTTCATCTTAACGTTGGTAGTGAAAAGGACGGGGGTTCTCGATTGATTGTAAATTTTACATCTTAAGAAGTTATTTGATTGGTTCCAACACATGTTGTCGGTCTAATACCCCTTTTGTACACATTAATTTGCTTACAAAGCATTGGCGTAAGAAGATGAAAAAGACATAAAAAGAGAATTTCCACAAATCAGATATTCGAGCAAAGACTTGTTGACCTTGTCCTCACCTTTTACCAATATACACACACACACGCACACCCAAAAGGACGTTCCATTCCTTGTCCCTTTGTGCAAGTTCTAAACGCGTCTTCCTACAGTATTAGATGACAACGATATTGAGGCGAAGAGAATATATCTTGCAACAAGGAAATTGATTTTCTTAATTATCTCAACAATTAAATCAAAACAAGAATGATAGTCCAAGATTTCTCGATTGTAGGCACAACTAATTTGCTATTTAGGATATGGCCACTAGCATAGGAATCATATAAAATCTATCAATCAAAATTTCGGAATCATATAATATCTATCAACCAAAATTTCTTTCTTACCCTTTAAGCAAAAGGAGGTCTTGCAAGAGTAACCCATTATCTTCTGCGGGTGGAATTGCCTCGACATGGATGTCTTGAAACAGAATTTTCGGCCCACTTAATTAGCTTATATACCCTCATTGTATCCAGTGATAGGTTCTATGGGAACTGAACGATCCGCTTCATGATGGATGCTTGTTTCTGGTGTGAGTTTAATGAATGCTACATTGAATGTCTAAGGTTAGGGGAAACCCTAAGGTTAAAACCAAAGTTGATATTTCTAGTTCGCCCAATATTCAATAACTTAAAGTTTATAGTGAAAGAAGTACCACTACATATGTCAATAGATTCAAACTTTCAGCTCCATTTTGAATCCCTTTATTGTGAAAATATTGAAGTGATTCGACACTTCTCTAGTCCTGAGTATACGAAAGCGGTCATGGCAAGCCATTATTTTGGCTCCTCACAAGCTCGCTACACGTCAATCTGTGATTAGATGGCGCTTCGTTGATGTTTCCATATAATATATGTTATAATGGTATTATAAATGCATTTTCAAGGCCCAGCGGTCGTGGGCATCAGAATAAAGGAAAGATCCCCAGCGAGGTCAACATGGATATGAAGAATATTTCCTGTCTTTAGGCTAAGTTATCTATCCGATTGATTAGACGTTTTGATGACATGGCGTTTTTGGGTGTATTGTGGGGGGAGAAGAACACTCCAATAAAAAAGGACGTTTCAACGTTCTTGACAATTATTTTGTAGTCTTTTCGCATCTGCGTATCTCACTCATGGTCCGTCTCTGTCTCTTTTTGACAGAGATGATGGGAGTTCTGCGCCAATTGACTTTTGCGTGTCGTTTCGCAACTAACGCCTGAAGAGATTAAGAAAGAAAGAAAAAACCCCCATTTAAATAAGGGTTAAAAGGCATCATAGGTCCCTAAACATTTTCCAAAATTTTTAATTAGATCCTTAAACTTTTGTTTGGGCAACTGGTTCCTCAAAGTATGTGTTCTTTCTTGAGATGATCAATTTCCGTTCAAATAGAAATGGAAATGTTGAGATGGATAGCGCATTTGAGCAGCGCCATTAGTGCTCGTTAGACAAGTTGGTGTCTAAATGTAACTTCCTCGGATAAAAATATTAGAAAATACTGAAAGAAAACCAAGAGAGAGAAGAGAGAAGAGAGTGGCGTTTGTGGGGATGGTGGTTGAGCCATTAATTTGATCATGGGGTTGGTCGATAGCTAGCTAAGGTCACAAGGACTGTCGGCCGATAGCTGGGGGTAGGGCAAACCCTAGTCGTCACTCCACTCAGGTCATGCCTTCCTGGCCAAAGGCCAGTTCTAGCCTAGGGTAGTGCAACAATGGGGAGACATCTAGGTCAACAACCCCCCCAGACCAAGGCCAAATCTAGCCTTGGTCGGGTCATCTGACTCCCTCACCATCACTTCTTGGGGTACGTGACCGTCAACGTCGGCCGGTGCCCGCCTCCTCTCCATTGTGTCTTTTTTTTAAATGTTCATTCTTAATTTTCACTATTTATTTTTATTTTTAATATTATTTATTTTTGAGTTATTTTCTTAATGGCCATGTGAAAATTCTCCATCCATAAATGGTCAATTTGAACAAAAATATAGCTTAAGGACCAATTGCTTAAAAAATTTTAAAAGAACCATATTGAACAATTTGGAAAAGTACGAGAAACTCTAGTACATTTATCCCTTTAAATACAATGCCAAGTATTGAACGTCTTTTCTAGAATATTCGGCCTTAGAAGAACCTGTTGAAGTGTCATCAGATCGAGTGACTCGGATCTTTCAACGAGGATGAGATCTCAAGTTCAACTTTTGTTAATTGCGATCTCTGAAAGTCGTCGAACGAAGTTCTAAAATCACAAATCCACTTCCTTTTAATGGGTGGGCTCATTTGAAAAATTTTAATTATTGGAGACTAAATTGGTCGATAAGATTGTTGAGCTAGCCAGAACTAATCAGAATCCCCTACCGAAATTGTATTTTGTAACTAACTAAACCATTTGCATCGACTCGTCAAGTTGTATTTATAACTAACTAAACCATCTAGATCAACCCGTCGAGTACGCTTAGTAAAAGAATTGGATGAGGCATTTTTCTTCCTTAATAAATGTAAAATGAGGAGGAGACATTACTTAAGACAGAAGAGAGCAGATCCCACATAAGGGCTCCACCCTAAACATTTTCTTTTGGCTCTCTTCTTTGGGTGAGAGCGCATGTCAAATGAACACTACATGCAAAATTCTATTAAAACCAATACGTATCAGAACGTATGAAACGCCCCCCCAAAGTTTCAAATATCGAGTGGACGGGCGAAACGTTGCGTTCGCAAGCTTTCACACGACAAGGAAGCTTCTTCGGCTATGCCTCACATGAACTTAGTCTGAAGCTTACATCAAGGTCAAAAATAAAAATAAAATGAATAAAAATAATGTAAGGATGCTTATAAAAACCTTCCATTCGTGGACTAGCCCAGCAAAAATCTGCATTCTTCACTGCAAAATCATTGCCTCTTGCGCAGAGGTGAAAGACGCGTCAACTCTCTTTTGTTCGAAGCTTAGCGCAGATCGCGTCTGACATCAACTCTGCTGCAACTGAAGCTCAGAGGTTAGTCTTGCATGCAAACAGTCAAAATATAGATTGATCAGTACTCTTCATTTGTTTACATACGTTTATCTCGTTCCTAATGAACTGTACCCCTCCGTTGAGTTCGAGCATTTAGTGCACTTGGCTCTCTAAGTTTGTTGGAACTTCTATTTATAGGAATTTCGCAAAAATCCATCCAAATCGATCAAGTCATTTTTTACTTACTATAATTAATCTGTTTTAGGCTAATCATATGGAATCTTCATGTCATTAATGCTGAAGTGTAGTTTGCTGAACTTTGGATTGTAATTTTGGTTCGCATATTACGTGTGGAAAAAAATTGTCACCGTCATATTTCATATGTACCATTTATTTGTGGATAAATAAACTTCCATCAAGCAATAATATTTAAGCAATATAGGCGGACCGCTATTGGTACAAACTTGTTCTACTTACTTCCACCATAACTAATAATTTCTGGTTTCGTTGTTCTTTTTGTAGGCCTGGAGATCAAAGAAGATGCCATCATTGAAAAATCAAAAGAATTCTTGATAGCCTCGCTTAGATGGTCATTAGCTCTTTTAGGAGCTAAGGATTTACTTATAAACATGCAAGGGCATTTATCATTATAGTCATAGCTCTCATCATGCTCTTTGGCATCAATTCGCAAAAACAACACGAGCGATCATGGAAAGACATTCATCAAGTTGGCGTTTTCTCCTGCAAGGATGTCTCGTTGTTGGAATAGCAATCGACTCAATCGTACAAAATTCTTACATCAAGTGGGTTATCTACGCTATGTTCCTTGCTATGGTAGCTACAGATCCCAATCACCAACAACTTTTTCATGAGATGAAAAAAATCTTCAAGTCCAAGTGCGAAGCAGCTTCTTCAAGACTCAAAAACTCTATTCAGTCGTTAAACTGATTATCCAAATCTTTTGAACATTAATGTTGCAGACCGAGAAGACCCATCGATGAATAACAACCCTGCAACTCAACAGGTTGGCGTGACAGAGGCGGAGTTGGGGAGGACAACGTCTAGTTGATCTCATGATGGAATTTGACACCTTTATCTCTCTTTTTGCCTTTGTACTGTAAGATGTTTGTAAGATATGTAAAATAGATGTCCGAGTTTTTTCCACTGTATTACGTGTGTTTGTATGATATGTAAAAGTGTGGTCAGACTATAATAGTTGTTCATTGATGCATTTAATCTGCAACTTTACATTTATCCGAGATTGACAGTGCAAAATCTTTTTCCAACTAATTTTGTCCCCTATGGTATCCCTTTCATTATGTGCTGCCTATAGTATGAACTTCATACCAACAACGCGATTTCATGCAAGATAAAAGGTTACCAATGAGATAAAGAATGGTGGTGGTTTGACCAGATGAGATTTCTTATGCTCATTTTTATTTGATTTACTCTATCCTTTGTAGGACCAGGCGTTTAAAACCTGCACCAAAAAAACTGGAAGTACAGTACGTTTTTTTTCCATTCTCTATTCATTTTCTTAAGTCAAGAAGTCCAACACTAGAACGAGAACATGCTCACAGAAACCAGTCGTAGCAGAAATATTCCATGTTGACAGTACACAACGTTAATCTGATTGATTGCAACAGGTGCTCTTGATCTGATACCGTGTCTTATATGGTGTGGGGTCTCCAGCACTTCGACTCACCTTTTAATTATGTAATTTTTATTTTTCCCAAAAAGGACGTTTAATACCTTGCCCTTTTGTGCAAGTTTTGAACGCCTGGGCCTACAGCAGCACTAGAGGAAGATAGCATCAGTACTTGCACAGATAGCATTAGAATGTCTGTAAGAACTTGAGATTACAATAATGGAGTCACCACCCTCATTGTAAAATATATGCGGTACAATGATTTTGGAAGCCCATATATTTCATGTAGCACATGTTTTTCACTTTCGTTAAATGTTAATTTTAATGTTAAATAGTTAAGCATGCATCTCATTGCTCCAGAACAAGAAGAGTAAAAAAACTACACTACACAAATCTAGAGCATGAAGTAATAATTATGGAGTAGGGGGAAATTGACATACCGCTAATCGCCGGTAAGTCGAGGTTGTTGAGAAGCGCCAATCAGCCGGTGAGAGTCAGATAATCAATGCCATTTGGTAGAGAGTCTCCACGGTGGTGGTGGCCATAGAAGAAGTTGTTCCCATCGCCGGCGAGAGAGTCCCTGAACATGAAGAAAGCTCAAGCCGCTTCCGCTTGAGGTGCGGCGCTGCAATGCTGAAGGCACAGTATGACAAGGGAAGCTAAATTACTGAATTAAACTGAGGGCTAGGGACATAAAGGATATGGCCACCAAGCATAGCAACCGGCCAAATCTATCAATCAAATTTTTTTTCAACCTTTAGAAATGCTTGTTTAGTCATTCATAGCGGAGCAGTGGAATAAGGTGTCGTAGGAGAAACTCGTCACCTTCTGGGGTGGAATTCAATGACATGGACGTTCTTTTGAACAAGAATTTAGTCTGCTAGCCCTTATCCTCCTTGTATTTCAGTAATCGGTTATTTTGGGAACTGAACATCCAGATTCTTGATGATGCTCTTCTATGGTGCAAGTTCGAGAAAAACGCGATAATGAACGTTCATGGTTAAAAAACAAAATCTTAAAAGTTCTAGAAGGCGGAGTTGATTTATATAACTGCTTGGGCCCAGTACTCGATAACTTAAAAAGGGTTTTTTTGTAGCGAAATTCATACCACCAAGTAATTAGACTGGAAACTAATAGGACGTCGGTAAATGTCCTCATTTATCTCTTGATGGAAAAGCAACTCTTCCTCAATTGACTTTTGTATTTCGTTTCAAGTACCGTCCGAAGAGTTTAATAAAGGGAAAACGTAATTTGAATATGTATAGACACGTGGGTCCAAATTAACTCGGACCTTCGTTGAAATATCCATCCCCAGCATAAACTAAGAATCGGACGTCCTGTTTATTTTGATTTGGGTCCACTTCAGCTTCTTTTCAATATGTGATGCTGCAGACGTGTCTTTAGAAGTTCTTTCTACAATCCCACGTCAATTAGTTTAAATCAATAAATAAATGTAGAATTAGAGATATTAATTTTCCGAAATAAGGGAAAATGTTAAAACAGTGTCTTCCTGTGGGCTAAATTGCATATAAGATAACATTCCAACTTACTTATCGCTGTTTTATTTATCAAATCCTTTCCCACCAAAGGAACTGCATATATTTCTTGTGTATATGCAGAAGTTTAAAGATGTCGTGACCGAAGACATATCTGGTTGACCCCTTGTGCTGTGAAATTACTTGGACCGTCATTTTTAAGGAAAAAATTTTCGAAAAGACGACAACAAATGCCTCCTCTGCACAACGAAGAAAACCCGGATGTCCCGTTTCTTTGACGTTTTACCCAGTTCCTTTCAATATGAAAAAGCAGGGAATCGGACAGAGTTATTGTTGGAAACAAATGTGGAAAGCAAAGACGGAACACAGGGATTTATGTGGTTCGATCACAAGGTGATCTACGTCCACAGGCGAGGCAAGACAAGATTCCACTATAATCAAAGAGAGTACAAATTTCAGAAGTCGAAACAACGAAAAAACCTCACGGCTCACGAAAAACTCTCTGAAAACAAAATTCTCTCTACATCAATGAGAAAACCTAGCCGCAGTATAAAAAGTACTCCCAAAAATTTTTCTCGGGGGCTACACCCCCGAACCCCCCAAGCATTAGTTCGCTTCCTCCAGCTTGGGCGGTCCGCTATGAAGATTTGTTCGCTTCCTACAGGTTGGGCCTATCAACCCAACCCTTCACGTCACGAACTAAATCTCAATTTTCTTTCCACTTTCGGATCGCACAAAAATATATGTCGGGTCGGGTCATGAACCGGACCGAGTACATAAAATTCAAGACATATTTAACAGTTATATATAGCAGGCTCAGCTCATGCTTTTTTTTTGGTAAGGACAGGCTCAGCTCATGTTCCTCATCGTCATTCCCAAGACTCAAAGACAGAGATCATTGGATTCCACAGAACAGAGCTCCAACATCTGCAGAGTTCGAACAGAGTCAAAACACAAAAGCCAAGGAACATGGTGGATCATTCCGAAACATTTCAAGTCGAAATCCAAAGGTACGCACATCACTTGCGGATACATTGTTTATAAAAACTGTGGTTGCGGTTGGAAGTGCGGGTCCAGCAACCAGGTCCTTTCTTGATTTGTTTGTCATCCATTTCTTTCTGGTCTGATACAGGGACGACGATCAGCCGCCACAGCACCAGCACCAACAGCAACACGGATGGCTCAGCTCGGTTGGAAAGTTCCACATTGTGTTTGGTTTGCTGAAGCTGGTCATGGTCGTGCATTTCCATTTTGCTACACATCATATGCAAAGCCATTTATCTAGTGTCATTGATCAAGGTGACCATACGTGCAAGACTGAATCGGGTCTACTGGTACTTGTAGATCGTTTCGAGACTTTTGGGTTCGAGCTGCTTCTCTTGACGAACCTCTCTCTAGTCATATGGCTGGTCATCAATTTGTGCTTGCTAGTGTATGCTTTGGCATCATTGGGTCTACTACGTGAGGCTCCGACCCGGTTTCTACAACTTAGTTCAGCCATTCGACGACCGCCATTTTCAGATGTTTAGATTGATTTATAAAGCACCTAGAATCCTACTGTACCTGCGTGTATGAATTTGTTGTGTATGTCATTTGTCGTGCTTCTTTAGACTTGTGACAATGTAATCAGATACACAGTATATTTCGATGTGTCTTGTTGTGTATGTCATTTGTAATGCTTCTTTAGATTTGTGACAATGTAATCAGATACACACTATATATCTGTGTATCTTGAAGAAGAACAATCAAAAGGAAAATATCCTGGAGAAATGATACTGAGGATTGACAGAAATATCTTAATTATCTCCATCATAGGAAAATAACCTGAAGAAATGATTTCAATTTGCTTATGGAAAAGCTCTAATCGATCTCGCATTGGTTCACTTGAGCAGCAGTGCATGTTAAGAATGTCCGCACCAGTAGGGCTCCCGCCTGTGAGGAACATCTTCCGCACTGCTTCGGTATCCAATTTCCCACCATCAAGTTTTATCCCAGAGGCCACTTCTACCTCCATCTGCCTGTTCTCACCGACGGTTTCAACCAGTTTCACTTGGTGTTTTTTTGTCTCGGCTATCTTCAACTTCCATAACCATGCGGTCATTGACAGGTTCCTGGATTTGTTTATTGCGAGGGGTTGACTCCCCACGACATTCCTTTAGCTTAAATTGATCTATGCCACTTATAGCATTCCTCATGCATAAGCTGTAGCAGATCAAAGCATTCATGTCGACAGCACTCGTTGGCTAAGGTTTCTGGAAATAAAGCAGATACCAGCTTCATCAATCCAACCAATGGCTTGCTGTATATTATTTTCCAAGTCTAGTTGAAACATGTACAAGAAATCAAGCAGAGAATGATCACCACCAAAATTCATGAACAACACGAAGGCGATCAGAACAATTCATCAATTTTGCGCTTTGCCTACTAGGATGTCTGGTTGTTGGAGTAGAAATCAACTTGATCATACTGAATTTTTACATCAAGTGGGTTGCCTATGCTATGTTCTTTGGGATGGTAGCTATCAATCCCTATTACCAACAGATTTTTCAGGAGATGAACGAATCTTCAAGTCCTTGTGCAGAGCAACTTCTTTAAGACTCGGCAACTCGTTCATTTAAAGCACACATAATTATCAAATATCTTTTGAAAATCAATGTTGCGGACCAAGAAGAATCATCAATGAACAACAAACCTTGAGACTTGACCCGGTTGGCAGTGGTTATATGAGTCGAGAACATTGTCTAGTTGATCGCGTGATGGAATTGACACATTTTACTTTCTTTTTGCTTATGTATTATAAAGATGTTCGTACAATAAGTATAATGGATGTGCCCTTTTTCATCTGTATCATGAGTTTGCACTTTGCACGATACACAAAAGTGTGGTCAGACTATGGTAGTTCTTCACCGGTACATTAAATGTTGCAACTTTGCATATTTGTCCATGATTGACAGTGCAAAACAAATTTCCAATCAATTGTCCCTAGTTGTATCACTTTTATCTGATTTACTGTATTCATCGTCGCCTGACATCTTAGGACCAAGCGTTTAAAATTTATGACAAAAAAAGGGGAAGCATATTCCATGTTGAGAGTACATAAACCTAATCAGATTAATGATAAATTCACATCTTAAGAAGTTAATCTGACTGGTTACAACACATGTTATGCATCTAATACCCTTTTTGTAAACGTCAATTGGAGGAGAAACCCAGAAAAGACGGAAAGAGAATTTCCGAGAAGTTGAAATCTGAGATTTGAGCGAAGACTTGTTGACCTGTTTCTCGTCTGTTGTCGGGTCTCCAGCAATTCGACCAACCTTTTGATTATTTAATTTATTCTTTGTTTCCAAAAGGACGTTCCATACCTTTGCCCCATTGTGCGAGCTTTAAACGCCTGGGCCTACACGGTATGGGAGGAAAGCAGTATCTGTTCTACGTCAGCAAAAATTGGCCACGTCAGCGCCACGAGGCCAGGCGGATCGTGTCGAGTGATTTCCATATAATTAAATGGATGAACTCAATTGGTAAGAAGTGAAAAGATTTATGACTCAATTGACAAGAAATGAAAATGGTTATAACTCAATTGGCAAAATTGAAATATTTATGAGTGAATTGGTAAAAGTACAATAGATTTATGAGCTTTTAGATAATTTTCAAAAGGCATAACTAAGCCGCTCGAAGGATATGGTCACTAAGTAAAAGCAAATGTATGAAATCTATCAATCGGATTTTTCGTCAACCATCGAAAACAACATTTATTTATATAAACATTTAAAAGCAGTGGAAAGGACGTGTTTTTGGAATAACCGATTCCCTTCTGGATGGAATTGCCGCAGCATGGACGCTCTTCCCAAGCAAGAATTTTCATCCGCTTAGCCCTGTCCTCCTCTCGTATTTTAGTGATCAGTTCTATGAGAATTGAAGGATCCGATTCGTTGATGGGTGCGAGTTCAAAATAAATGCAGCATCGATTGTCCAAGGTTAGGGGGGGAAAAATCCAAGATTCAAAAGCACAGCTGACATATTTAGTTGGTCCGACATAAGTAATGAGCACTCCCATAAAGAATAGGACGTTTCGAACGTTGTTCCTAATATCTGTATCCCTTCGCAGTTCACATTTGTCTCTCTTGATGGAAAGGGAAATTCCACGCCAATTGACTTTTGGATTTCATCATTTAAGGGAGAAAAACAGAGTTTAAATATGGGGATAAAGACACCAAAATTGGGTCTAAATTCAGTTTGGACCATCATTTTCGAGAAAAGAACTCAAAAGACAGCATCGAACGTGTCCCCTGCTTCGCCAAGAAACGGAACGTCCCGTTTGTTTGACGGTCGACTAGACAGCTTCTTTCAATATGTGACCCAGCAGACGTGTCCTAGAAAGTCCTTTTGTACAATTCCACGTCAATTAGCAAGATAAATAAGTAAATGCAGATGGGAGATGTTAATAATTTTCCAAAATGATTTTTACAATTAATGTTAAGGAGAGAATGTGAAGAACGGTCCCTTGCTAATGTGGCTTAGGATGTGCTAACAGATTTTGGCCCTGTGGCTGTAGTGTACTGTGATTGACTTCTGTTTTTTTCCAATTCTCAAAGTTAAGAAAGCAAGAAGAACTGAATAAACAAATGAGACAGGTACCGAACGTCTAAATCATTTAGAAGAGCCAGATAAAGGTCTAAAAAATGGGGCCACTGAGATACGGCGAAATTATTGCATAGTCTGATAATCTAGTTCAATTAAATCAAGTGCACGTGTGAGAGATATTAGAGAGAGAAGATCTACATTGAAGAATTATAATTTGTGGAGTCGTTAATATATCATGATCGACTTATAATTCATCAACTTAAATTTTTGAGTGACTACAAGTCCAACTTGATATATTTAGAGACTGGAGTTTAAGCTCAATTTAAAGTATCGGACCTTTGTTGCACTATCCCAACATGTGCTATCAAAGTTCACGATTGATTGACACTATCTCCCAATGTGTATCGGCTTTCAACGAGCATATCAAAGATGGAATCCCAAGTGTAACTCCCGAATCAAGCTAGTGGATGATGTCCCTGACTTCCCTCGAGCTTTGTTGGGCCGAGGCAATTGAGGAGGAGGGAGAGTGAAAAGAGCATATGTTACTCCCACCCGCATCTGCCAAAACCCTATCGAGCTAAGGTGGAGATTCGATTTGAGATAATGTTGGTGCATAAAGATGCTTGGATTAATGTTGAGATGCACGTTGGAGTTTTTAGGCAAAAGAAAAGGTTCGACACTAGCAGTTGGCTGGGAGAAAGATACTACAAGTACTATAATTTTTGTGTGTTGCTTAATGCTCACATGGTGTCGTAATTTCTCAATCAATGACTTTTGAGTGTCATCGCCTTTTTGATCCGTCACTACTTTATTCATCGAATCTTTTCTCACCAAAGCAACTACATATATTTCTTGACTACGTATTTCAAAATGCCGTGGCCGAAGACACATCTGGTTGACCCCTGTTTCTGCGAAATTACTTGGGCCGTCTGTTCCTAAAGAAAAAGAACTTCAAGAGGACAACACAAACGCCTTCCCTGCCCAACGAGACGTCCCGTTCATTTGACGATCGACCCAGTTTCTTTCAATATGAAAAGAGGGAAGAATTCTTGAAGTACGGACGGAGACTATATATGGGTACGCCCAGCTCATCTTCCTCTTCGTCATCCACAAGACTCGGACACAGAGTTCATTGAGCTCAAAGAGCGGAGCTCCAGCATCTGCAGAGTTCAAACAGAGTCACAACACAAAAGCCAAGGAATATGGTGGATCATACCGTAACAATTCAAGTTGACATCGAAAGGTACGCACTTCACTCGCAGATTCGTTGTTTCGGGAAACAGCCGTCACAGTTGGAAGTCCGGGTCGAGCGACTAGTCCGGTCTTGATATTGGTTTTGATCGATTTCTTTCTGATTCAATGCAGTGACGATAATCAGCAGCCACAGAATCAACACCAACAGCAACAGGAAGGGCTCAGCTCGGCCAGAAAGTTCCACATCATGTTCGGTTTACTGAAGCTGCTGATAATCACGCATTTTCATTCGCTGTATATCATCTGCGAAGTCATTTACCTAATATCACTGATCGGGGTGACCCGGACCCCAAGGCCGAATCAGGTCTACTGGTACTCATACATTGTTTTCGGGACTCTTGGCTTCGAGCTGCTTCTCTGGACAAACCTTTCTCTGGTCATGTGGCTGGCTATCAATCTGTGCTTACTAATGTTTGCTTTGGCATCATCCGGTCTGCTGCTTTCGAGGCTCCGACTGGTTTCTACAGCTTATTCAGCCGTTCAACGACATGCCATTTTCGGAAGTTCAGCTTGATTTTTGAAGCACCTAGAATCCTCCGTATTTGTGTGTATGTCATTTGTAATACTTCTGATATAGAGAAAAAGACCAAGAGAATGTAATCATATACATGTTCTGTCGGTGTACCATTTACCATACATTTCATTAAATTGTATTGGCTTTTTCTTAGCCCCTTTCTTCTGCTGTGTCTAGTGATCGGATCCAACTATTCAAGACCCTGTAAACATCTCAATCCCCCACTGTCTCGATGCTCATTTGTTATACTCATGTTTGTAACTTTTGTAAATTTGCATTAGCAATACAACATCATTTTTCATATGAAAAGTATCAAAAATCATTCTAACCTTTACCCTGTTACCGCTTTACGTCATCTCTTTTTGGAAAATATCATTTTGCATCCTGAATTTTCATGTTAGACACTGAATTGCACCTCACATCAGTTGACATCTTGGACTTACTTAGCAAAGTGCCACTTTTATTCGCCAAGTTGCACCTTTCATAGCTCTAAATAGTGGGGCATTGAGATATTTACAGGGTCTTGAAGAGTAGGATCCGATCCCCAGAAACAGTAGAAGAAGGGGCGAAGAAAAAGCCAATGCAATGTAATGAAATGTATGGTGAATGGTACACCGACTACGGAACATGCATTTGATTACATTCTCTTTAGTCTTTTCTCTAAATCAGAAGCATTACAAATGGCATACACAACAAATTTTTACACACAAATACAGAGGATTCTAGGCACTTCAAAAATCAAGCTGAGCTTCTAAAAGATCTCGATTAAAAATCCTAACCATCATAGAACACGTGTAGCCGATTTCGACATCCCGAGTTACAAGGTATCACGTCGGGTAGAATTGGACCTTTTTTCTTTTGATTTTGATGTATAAACAGATAATATCCTATATTGTCGACCTACGGTAATTTTGAGTGTCAAGTGCACTTTGTTCTTTCTTATCTTTTGTTTTTGGTGAAATCGATTCCTTGAACTCTTAATTTGTGTGATTGCATCCTCTAACTCATTTCATTTGTTCGATTAAGTACAATATATTTACATGATTCGTAGGAGAAAAACATCTCCACTTTTCAAATGACCCAAAGAAATCACAACCTTTTACTTGGGGGATGACAGCTCCCATCAGTTTTCCATCCATGCAATTTGAAGATGACGTCAAAATCATAGATCTACAACGCAAGTTTTCAATTCAGGCCAAAAAACTCGGTTTGAGAAAAGGTAGATAAGTCCTTAATCAAAAAGACTAACAAATGTCGTCGTTTTGCTAGCACGGACGAAAGATTAAGCCGCGAGCATTTTTGTCCAACCAGTAAAAATTAGTGTACTTTTTTGGGTCGTTCGAAAACGGAGCTATTGTCGTCCCGTAATTTTTTCATTTTTGTGCATTTGGCTAACAACAATCTCTATGACAAACCCACCTTATTTTGACGGTGGAAAGGATAAAGGGACTACTCTAATCGTTTTTTCACGAGTTGAGGGAATAGACTTTTGAAATTTAGTGTTGAACAGCAGTTTTTTCTTTGCTCAAACATATATCAAACGAAATAAATAATGGATCAGATTTGAGAAAGTTCTTAAAAGGCTCAATCTCGATTATATCTGGACTTTAGAATCACCGGAATGTAAACTTTTGAGAAGGTATTCTCTCTCGCTGGTAAAGAAAAAATACCAAGGGAATTGGGAATACAAGGCGTACGGGCACGGCACGTAAAAATAAGAAGCCTATCCGTAGATCCCACTCTATAGGATAAGGACAAGCCACGGAAGCTTTTGTAGGAACTTCAGCTCTCTTTCTTTGGTGAGGTTACTTTTAACCGAATATCAAGGATCGAAAGGAAGCCATCGGAAAGGACTGATGGAAAGACAAGATAAGTTTTCTTGTCTTTGACTCAATCTTGTCCTTTTCATTTCGTTTTTGTTCCCTCCCGCAGTAATCAGATTCAGTGCCTGCATCTGAGACAAAACCTTCCATTTTGACGTTTAATACGTACGGGTTGCTTTCGAGAACCGCGAATAAAAAACTTGTCCGACTGAACATGTTCCGTTTTCTTCTCCTAATCATCATATTATAATCGCAAATTGCAATGGCAGCAAGCATGTGTTTCTGTCCAGTTCTGCAATGCGTGCGTATCACCGTCCCCAGTCAGAAACTCTGATGTTTGAGATGAATTTGCACTACTTTCATGCCTCAAGACATTAGAGTACGAGGCCTCATGGAAGATAATGTGACCCTTTTATCACCAAGCTACCACGTCAAGTGGTAAATTGCCGTGTTCCTTTTCCCTTTTTTTTTAGAGGTAAGATGGTGTGTCTAGGTCAATTTTTGCCACATCTCAACTAGTTTACCGTTCTAAGCGATCTTAAGGACTCACTCCTCCATGACAGCATGGTATATTCAGGATTTTTATTTTCGAGTGTTCTCAATGAAGCCTGAACCCAAGACCATAAATAGTGACGGAGCTAGGATCTAGGTTGAATACCAACGAAATATAGTCAAAAAACATTTTGCACAAAAATATAGAACAAATTTACACACATTAAAGCATATATTAGTCATTAATAAGTTAAGAAGTAAAAATCCTCAATCTAAAATTTTGTAAACTTCGTACATGACCTTTTTTTATGTGGACCTAAAAAGTATTGGGACAAGAAAATTTTTTTCTCTTGATGACTATTGTTTATAATAATTTATAATTCCAAAATTAAGTCTAACTAGAATTTTTCCACTAAAATATTCAATTAGTGATGGATTTAATCATATATAAATAATACCTCTTATGAATGGAAAATTTTATTTATATTGCCATATGTATAAAGGCGGGTATATAACGTCAGTGAAAAATCATAAATTCTTCCAAATAAACTAGCGAGAAGAAAAAGATAATTGGATAAAATTGCCGATACATAGTGTAAGATCAGAGAAATTAATGCTAAAAAATTACTTCACTAAGACATGACAAATGCATTTTGATTTCTTTATTTGAACTGCATCTTTCAGATTAAAAAATATCTTTTCGCTACTTCTAAATTTTTTGTTGGTTTGGCATAAAAATAACTATTCTAAGTATTAATAATTTAATCTCTTTGAAACTAAAGCACACAGAAAGAGATAAGCAAAACTTTTCCTATATGGCGACCTCTGTAGGCCCGGCGGAGGAAAAAAGGAAAAAGGAAAAAAGAGAAAAGGAAAACAAAAAAAAAAAAAACGTAAAGAAGGAAAAGAGAAGAAAAGAAAACCAAACAAATTAATAAAAAAATTCGTAAAAATATAAAATATTATTAAAAATTATCGATGTCAACATTAATAATGTCTCATAGAATGACTGGTGTCCAAAATTGGCCGAATGAATTAACTGGCAAAATGCGAGAATGTTTAAAATTCAATTGGCACAATTAAAATGTTTAGCATCGAATTGGCGAAAGTGCAATAGATTGAGGACTTTCCGGACAATTCTCCCTCAAATCATCTAATACCAAAAGTCTTCAATAGAGCAATACTTAATTAGTATATCCAACGATGCTCTTCCTCAGTACATCAACAAAAATTTGAAGTATTAGAATGTCTAAGCAAACCCCTTTTTATAAGGGTTAATGCTACGAAAAACTCTAAATTGGTACATCTGTAATAAATTTACCAAAAACAAATATTTTGACAACAAAAAACCTCAAACTAGTACACCTTTCATAAATTTACCCCAAACTAATTTATTGACCACCAGAAACCCATACTGATATACCTATAACAAATTTGCCCTCTGTTAGTTTTCGTTAAATTGAATTAAAATGACGAAAAATTTTAAACCAGTACATTTATGACAAAAGAAGGGTAAAAACCCTAAATCAGTATATCTTCGTCAACATTGAAGAATGTGTCATCCAACTTGGCAAATTAACAGTAAAATTTAATGAAAACTAATAGAGGTTAAATTTATCACAAGTATATCAGTTTGAGATTTTTAGTAGTCAAAAAAATTAATTTGAAATAAATTTATCATAAATATATTAATTTAGAGTTTTTCGTGGCATTAATCATTCTTATAAACTATTTAAGCTATTTCACCCCCGATTCCTTGAGACGTCCCATACGTTCCATCCCCGGTCCAAAAGATCCACAGGGGCCCAACTTGTGGCCACTCCATCACCCACGTTTTCGAGATGTACCGTGATGCACGCCTCTTTTGGAAACAAAAGTACTATTACTTTATAGTATAAACTTTGTATAATCTAAAGCTGGGACCGACGCGTGGTTCCCCGTTGAATTTCGGGGGAAAAGACAGCGATTAGATTCACCCGCAACGGACAGGAAGTTAACGTCACGAAGTAACTGATTATTACGTCACCACGACGTTGTTTCCTTTATCATGATTCGACGTCAAATATCCTCCCGAGTTTCGTACGTCCCGTTCGTTTTGGTCCGTGCCCGTTCCTCGAGAGTTCCCCTTGTCTCTTCCTCTTGCTCTTAGCATAATTGTCGCTGCGAGTAGTTTACATCATTTTCCAAAGCGAAATTCTAATGTCCTAAAACATGTTGGTTAACTGATTTGAGGGGCGTTTGTTTTGGGAGAAAAATTTCATGATAAAGGAAAATACTTTCCGAAAAATCATTTTCGAGAAAATGATTACTTTTCCTTTATTTTTGTGATATGTAACAAAAACATTTTCTAAATCTTTGGATCTCGTTTAGAAAATAAGTTCAACCTCATGACTTTATCTCACGCAAAAAAAAATTGAATTTTTAATTTTTTTTTTCTTTTCCTTCTTCTTCCTCTGTCAATTGCTGGACCTCCGCTAAAGCCGCGACAAGCCACTGGCAAGGCCCGACCTAGCTGGTCTTGAGCGAGGTTAAGCTTGGCAAATCCCGATGAGACTTGAGCATGTCAGCCTCAGGTGAGTTCGACCTCGAGCCTCGCCGCCCGTGCCTGTAGCCGGTCGACGGCCGTTACCAAGGCCCGGCGACCACGGATGAAAGAAGGAAAAAAAAAAAAAGAAAAAGAAAAATATTGAACAGAAAAGAAAAGAAAAATATTAAAAAATACAAGAGGAGCAATTCCGGAAAGTGTTTTTACCTTTTTAAATTTAGAAATTCACTTTCCTAATTTTATGCGTGAATATTTTCTCTGACTGGAAAATGTTTTCGATTGACTAATTCATTTTTACTGAACCAAATAAGTGAAAGTTCGAAAAACTAATTCCGGAAAAATACTTTCCCTCAGACAAACACAGCCCATAAATTATTTTTCTAATATATCGTTGAAAAGAAAATAAGGATAGTGTCATTTATTAGCTATTGGCATTGTTTTTGTTGAGGAAGACATGATGCGGTTCTATTACACAAAAAGTCCTCTTGGCGACTCCGAAGAGTCTTCCTCCACCCTTCTTTGTGGTTATCCCCACCCCTCCTTTCTCTCAAGTAATTCGAATTGAACCTTTTTTTCCACCTAACTGCTAAAATTTCTACTTCCTAAGCTCTTCATTTAATACAACATCTTAACTCCAATGGCACGCCAAGAAAATCCAAAATCTCTATAAATAATCGATTCACACCTTTTTGATTGCCCCTCTTTGGTCAAATCTGAGGAGGGGGACCGCCGTGGCTGGTTGGCCATCTGTAGGCAATGGTGGTGGTGGTGGATCCATCACCGTCCTTGTTAGGCTCATTGATATGGAGCCATGGAAGACATCAAATTACAAGGCGTTTATGTTCTTCAGAAACGTCTTAGAACGTTTGCTACGTCCTTTTGACTGTAATTAAGCCCCAAGCTATAGCTTGGGGAATCAGTCTGGAGAACAAGGAAGAATCCAAATCTTTTATTTATCAATTGTGGGTTTGACAATGAAGCAAGGGCCTATATCCTAATCATCCGATCGAGTTACATCCTTTTTCAATTGTTTGAAGTGTCGACCAAAACGTGTGTATCTTGCACTACGGATTTTGTCGATGTTGTAACCACATAAATGCTTTGGCTGCTATCCGTGTTCTTTTCTGAATAAGTGGTTTTATACTTTCTTTATGTGCACCAATGTCCATCATCATAGTAAAGGTTGAAGCGTTGTTTTCTCTGCGAGGTAGCTGGACAACTGTAGGCCCATCTATCTTCATTCATAATAAAGGGTGCGACCAAGGGCCGACGGAGGACGGTATGGCACAGCAGCCGCAATGACGGAGGCGCGGCTGAAGTGGCTGTGGCGGAGAGTTGGTGAGGAGAGAAAGAGAGATAGAGAGGCTGTGGGTCGGGTGTTTAGGTTAGGGTTTGTTTGTAGGCTTCCCATGTGGGGCAAATTTCTCAAGGAAATTGATGCTATTCGGTGATTTTGGTATGACCTACCTTCTAATATTAGAGGATCCCAATCAAAATAACAACGTCAAGAAGGCATGAAGTATAATCAAGACAATCTGTTTAAGGTTTAAATGGGTCTTGAATCAATCTGAAAAATGGAACACATTTACTTCCTAAAGGGCCTTTCTCAGAGTTTGTAAATAGAGCCACACACATCTTTCCGCATCATGCTTATCTTGAATCCTTTCCTACGTTTAGCTAATGATGGCATATGATTTATGAAAGCAGCTGCCAACATCACAGATCTAGTTTCTTTTGATGATCGATTGACATGAAAAGTTTTAATTATTGAAGACTTAACTGGTCAATAAAATTATTGAGCTGGCTAGAACTAGTCAAATATACCTTAACGAAGTTGGATTTTTATCTAATTGAACTATCTGGATCAACCCGTTGAGTACGCTCAGTGAAAGGTATGTTTGGTAATGTAATTTTCTTCTCGATTATTATTAAATGAGAAGAGACAGAAGAGAGGAGAGATCCTAGAGAAGGCTCCAACCTAAATATTCACTTTTCGCTTTTTTTCTTGGGACGAGAGTGCATGCAAAATCTGACACTACATGCAAAGTTAAATTTAACACTTCTCAAAACGTATTAAACGTTGTTTTCACGAGCTTGGACACGGAATGATGATGCTTCTTCCGCGATCTAACACATGAGCTTAGTCATGCTAGCCCACATGAAGTCAACAAAATAAAATGAAAGTGCCCCATAAAAACCCACTCAGCATCAACTGAAGCTCAGATCACGGTCCGAAAACAACTCTCTTTGTTCGAAAGCTAGGACAGATCGGTGTCCGAAATCAATTCTCTTTGTTCGAAAGCCAGCGCAGATCAAATGTCTGAAATCAACTTAACTTCAACTCAAGCTCAGAGGTCAGTTAACTCAGTCTTGCATACAAACAGTTGCTTGCCTATGTTCATCTCCTTCCTTATTAACTATATGCTCCTTTGGGGAACGAGTATTTAGTACGCTTAATTTTTTGTTGGAACTTTTATATGGGTGCCTTTCCCAAAAATCCTTCCATATGGATCAAGAGTCATTCATTACTTACCGCAATTAATCCATTTAGGCTAATTATATGGACTTTGCATAATGCTGAGCGTTCTTCTGTAATTTTGGACTCACATATATATAACATGTCTTGATGCAATTTGGGAGAATATCTCACCATCGTGTATTACATGCACAATCAATTTGAATCATCGTACAGTTTCATTTGTGGATAAGTAAGCTTCTGTCGAGCATGATTTGAGCATGTAGGTGGACCATAAATTGATGATGTGAAGCATGTAGCTCCAAAAAGAGCAATTTGCTATAAGCTTGTATAATCTACTAGCACCATAGGTTAATGATTTCAGACTTTGTTGTTTTTCTTTTATGCAGACTCGAAGTCCAAGAAGATGCCACTGTTGAGAAATTTAAAGATTTCTTCAAATCCTCGCTTGAATGGTCATTAGCTCTTATCGGAGCTAAGGATTTTCTTAGAAACGAGCAAGCAATCTTTATCACAATTTCCATAGCTCTCATGATGCTCTTTGGCATCAACTGGCGGACAACACGAAGTGATCATAAAATGGCATTAATCTATTTCGTGTTGCTTATACTAGGATATCTCATTGTTGGGATAACAATCGACTCGGTTGTACCCAATGTCTACAACAAGTGGGTTGTCTATAGTATGTTCCTTGCTACAGTCACTACACTTCCTGATCACCAACATATTTTTCAAGAGATGAAAGAAATCTTCAAGTCCATCTGCAAAGCAACTTCTTTGAGACTCAGCAAGATTATCGAAAATATTTTCAGAACTAATGTTGGGACTCAACCAGCTGGCGGTGATGGAGGTGGAGTCGGGGAGGACAATGTCTAGTCGATTTCATGATGGAATTTGACAACCTTTATCTTTCTTTTTCCCTTTGTATTGTAACATGTTTGTACAATTAGTGAAATGTATGTTCGGATTCTTTCCGCTGTATTATATGTTTGTACTGTATGCAAAAGTGTGGTTAGACTATTGTAGTTCTTCATAAATACATTGAATGTGAAACTTTGCATATGTCTCCGAGATTGACGGAGCAAATCTATTTCCAATTAATTGAGTCCCCTATGGTATCACTTTTATTATTGTCCTACCCTTTGTATTAATCAACAATGCCATTTCAGAGAAAATCACGGTTGCCAATGGGATAAAATAATTCAATTGACTGGATGGGATTTCTTATTCTCAATTTATTTGATTTACTTTATACAAGGTCCTCTACTAATTGAAGAAGTCTAACGTTAGAAAACTTCTTGACAAAGAACGAAAATGAAATCGTTCACACAAGAAGAGTCTGTAGCAGAATATACCATGTTGAGATTACATTAGAAAAATGAATTTTCATCTTAACGTTGGTAGTGAAAAAGGACGGGGGTTCTCGATTGATTGTAAATTTTACATCTTAAGAAGTTATTTGATTGGTTCCAACACATGTTGTCGGTCTAATACCCCTTTTGTACACATTAATTTGCTTACAAAGCATTGGCGTAAGAAGATGAAAAAGACATAAAAAGAGAATTTCCACAAATCAGATATTCGAGCAAAGACTTGTTGACCTTGTCCTCACCTTTTACCAATATACACACACACACGCACACCCAAAAGGACGTTCCATTCCTTGTCCCTTTGTGCAAGTTCTAAACGCGTCTTCCTACAGTATTAGATGACAACGATATTGAGGCGAAGAGAATATATCTTGCAACAAGGAAATTGATTTTCTTAATTATCTCAACAATTAAATCAAAACAAGAATGATAGTCCAAGATTTCTCGATTGTAGGCACAACTAATTTGCTATTTAGGATATGGCCACTAGCATAGGAATCATATAAAATCTATCAATCAAAATTTCGGAATCATATAATATCTATCAACCAAAATTTCTTTCTTACCCTTTAAGCAGTCGAAGGAGGTCTTGCAAGAGTAACCCATTATCTTCTGGGTGGAATTGCCTCGACATGGATGTCTTTTCGGAGCGAGAATTTTCGTCCACTTAATTAGCTCTATACCCTCATTGTATCTTAGTGATAGGTTCTATGGGAACTGAACGATCCGCTTCATGATGGATGCTTGTTTTCTGGTGTGAGTTTAATGTGCATGCTACATTGAATGTCTAAGGTTAGGGGAAAAAAAACCCTAAGGTTAAAAACCAAAGTTGATATTTCTAGTTCGCCCAATATTCAATAACTTAAAGTTTATAGTGAAAGAAGTACCACTACATATGTCAATAGATTCAAACTTTCAGCTCCATTTTGAATCCCTTATTGTGAAAATATTGAAGTGATTCGACACTTCTCTAGTCCTGAGTATACGAAAGCGGTCATGGCAAGCCATTATTACGGCTCCTCACAAGCTCGCTACACGTCAATCTGTGATTAGATGTATGCTTCGTTGATGTTTCCCATATAATATATGTTATAATGGTATTATAAATGCATTTTCAAGGCCCAGCGGTCGTGGGCATCAGAATAAAGGAAAGATCCCCAGCGAGGTCAACATGGATATGAAGAATATTTCCTGTCTTTAGACTAAGTTATCTATCGAATTGATTAGACGTTTTGATGACATGGCGTTTTTGGCTATTTGTGGGGGGAGAAGAACACTCCAATAAACAAAAGGACGTTTCCAACGTTCTTGACAATTGTTTGTTTTCCTGCGCAGTCCGCGTATCTCACTCGCGGTCCGTCTCTGTCTCTTTTGATGGAGATGGGAGTTCTGCGCCAATTGACTTATGCGTGTCGTTTCGCAACTAACGCCTGAAGAGATTAAGAAAGAAAAAAAAAACCCCATTTAAATAAGGGTTAAAGGCATCATAGGTCCCTAAACATTTTCCAAATTTTTTAATTAGATCCTTAAACTTTTGTTTGGGGCAACTGGTTCCTCAAAGTATGTGTTTTTTCTTCGAGATGATCATTCCGTTCAAATAGAAATGGAAATGTTGACATGGATGACGCATCGAGCAACGCCACGTTAGTGCTCGTTGGACAAGTTGGTGTCTAAATGTAACTTCCTCGGATAAAATATTAGAAAATACAGAAAGAAAAACCAAGAGAGAGAAAGAGAGAGAAGAGAGTGGCGGCTGTGGGGATGGTGGTTGAGCCATTGTCGACTGTCGCTGGGGTTGGTCGATAGCTAGCCGAGGTCGCGCGACCTTGGTCGGTCGATAGCTGGGGTAGGGCAAACCCTAGTCGTCACTCACTCAGGTCATGCTACCCCAGCCAAGGCTAGTTCTAGCCTAGGGTCGTGCAACGATGGGGAGACATCTAGGTCCCGCAACCCCCAGACCAAGGCCAAATCTAGCCTTGGTCGGGGTCATCTGACCCTCACCGTCACTTCTTGGGGTACGTGACCGTCAACGTCGGCTGGTGCTTCGCCTCCTCTCCATTGTCTTTTTTTTTAAATGTTCATTCTTAATTTTTCGCTATTTATTTTATTTTTAATATTATTTATTTTTGAGTTTTTTTCTTAATGGCCATGTGAAAATTCTCCATCCATAAATGGTCAATTTGAACAAAAATATGTAGCTTAGGGACCAATTGCTCAAAAAAAAATTTAAGAACTATATTGAACAATTTGGAAAAGTACGAGAAACTCTAGTACGTTTATCCCTTTAAATACAATGCCAAGTATTGAACGTCTTTTCTAGAATATTTGGCCTTAGAAGAACCTGTTGAAGTGTCATCGGATCAAGCGACTTGGATCTTTCAATGAGGATGAGATCTCAAGTTCAACTTTTGTTAATTGCGATCTCTGAAAGTCATCTTACGAAGTTCTAACATCACAAATCCACTTCCTTTTGATGGTCGACTCATTTGAAAAATTTTAATTATTGGAGACTAAATTGGTCGATAAGATTGTTGAGCTAGCCAGAACTAATCAGAATTCCCTACCGAAGTTGTATTTGTAACTAACTAAACCATTTGCATCGACTCGTCGAAGTTGTATTTGTAACTAACTAAACCATCTAGATCAACCCGTCGAGTACGCTTAGTAGAATTGGATGAGGCATTTTTCTTCCTTAATAAATGTAAAATGAGGAGGAGACATTACTTAAGACAGAAGAGAGCAGATCCCACATAAGGGCTCCACCCTAAACATTTTCTTTTGGCTCTCTTCTTTGGGTGAGAGCGCATGTCAAATGAACACTACATGCAAAATTCTATTAAAACCAATACGTATCAGAACGTATGAAACGCCCCCCCAAAGTTTCAAATATCGGAGTGGACGGGCGAAACGTTGCGTTCGCAAGCTTTCACACGACAAGGAAGCTTCTTCGGCTATGCCTCACATGAACTTAGTCTGAAGCTTACATCAAGGTCAAAAATAAAAATAAAATGAATAAAAATAATGTAAGGATGCTTATAAAAACCTTCCATTGATGGACTAGCCCAGCAAAATCTGCATTCTTCACTGCAAAATCATTGCCTCTTGCGCAGAGGTGAAAGACGCGTCATCTCTCTTTTGTTCGAAGCTTAGCGCAGATCATGTCTGACATCAACTCTACTGCAACTGAAGCTCAGAGGTTAGTCTTGCATGCAAACAGTCAAAATATAGATTGATCAGTACTCTTAATTTGTTTGCATACGTTTATCTCGTTCCTTATGAACTGTACCCTCCGTTGAGTTCCGAGCATTTAGTGCACTTGGCTCTCTAAGTTTGTTGGAACTTCTATTTATAGGAATTTCGCAAAATCCATCCAAATCGATCAGAAGTCATTTTTTACTTACTATAATTAATCTGTTTTTAGGTTAATCATATGGAATCTTCATGTCATTAATGCTGAAGTGTAGTTTGCTGAACTTTGGATTGTAATTTTGGATTCGCATATTACGTGTGGAAAAAATTGTCACCGTCATATTTCATATGTACCATTTATTTGTGGATGAGTAAACTTCCATCAACCAATAATATTTAACCATGTAGGCGGACCGCTATTGCTACAAACTTGTTCTACTTACTTCCACCATAACTTAATAATTTCTGGTTTCGTTGTTCCTTATGGTAGGCCTGGAGATCAAGAAGATGCCATCATTGAAAAATCAAAAGAATTCTTGATAGCCTCGCTTAGATGGTCATTAGCTCTTTAGGAGTTAAGGATTTACTTATAAACATGCAAGGGGCATTTATCATTATAGTCGTAGCTCTCATCATGCTCTTTGGCATCAATTCGCGAACAACACGAAGCGATCATGGAAAGACATTCATCAAGTTGGCGTTTCTCCTGCAAGGATGTCTCGTTGTTGGAATAGCAATCGACTCAATCGTACAAAATTCTTACATCAAGTGGGTTATCTACGCTATGTTCCTTGCTATGGTAGCTACAGATCCCAATCACCAACAACTTTTTCATGAGATGAAAAAAATCTTCAAGTCCAAGTGCGAAGCAGCTTCTTCAAGACTCAGAAACTTCATTCAATCACAACCGATTATCCAAAATCTTTTGAACATTAATGTTGCAGACCGAGAAGACCCATCGATGAATAACAACCGTGCAACTCAACAGGTTGGCGGTGACGGAGGCGGAGTTGGGGAGGACAACGTCTAGTTGATCTCATGATGGAATTTGACACCTTTATCTCTCTTTTTGCCTTTGTACTGTAAGATGTTTGTAAGATATGTAAAATAGATGTCCGAGTTTTTTCCACTGTATTACGTGTTTGTATGATACGTAAAAGTGTGGTCAGACTATAATAGTTGTTCATTGATGCATTTAATCTGCAACTTTGCACATTTATCCGAGATTGACAGTGCAAAATCTATTTCCAACTAATTTCGTCCCCTATGGTATCGCTTTCGTTATGTGCGGCCTATAGTATGAACTTCATACCAACAACGCGATTTCATGCAAGATAAAGGTTGCCAATGAGATAAAGAATGGTGGTTTGACCAGATGAGATTTCTTATGCTCATTTTTATTTGATTTACTCTATCCTTTGTAGGACCAGGCGTTTAAAACCTGCACCAAAAAAACTGGAAGTACAGTACGTTTTTTTTTTCCATTCTCTATTCATTCTTCTAAGTCAAGAAGTCCAACACTAGAACGAGAACATGCTCACAGAAACCAGTCGTAGCAGAAATATTCCATGTTGGCAGCACACAACGTTAATCTGATTGATTGCAACAGATGCTCTTGATCTGATACCGTGTCTTATATGGTGTGGGGTCTCCAGCACTTCGACTCACCTTTTAATTATGTAATTTTTATTTTCCCAAAAGGACGTTTAATACCTTGCCCTTTTGTGCAAGTTTTAAACGCCTGGGCCTACAGCAGCACTAGAGGAAGATAGCATCAGTACTTGCACAGATAGCATTAGAATGTCTGTAAGAACTTGAGATTACAATAATGGAGTCACCACCCTCATTGTAAAATATGTACGGCACAATGATTTTGGAAGCCCATATTTCATTTGTAGCACATGTTTCTTCACTCGTTAAATGTTAATTAATTTTAATGTTAAATAGTTAAGCATGCATCTCATTGCTCCAGAACAAGAAGAGGCAAAAAAACTACACTACACAAATCTAGGAGCATGAAGTAATAATTGCGGAGTAGGGGAAATTGAC
Source organism: Syzygium grande (assembly GCA_024733475.1). Classification (NCBI taxonomy): domain Eukaryota; kingdom Viridiplantae; phylum Streptophyta; class Magnoliopsida; order Myrtales; family Myrtaceae; genus Syzygium; species Syzygium grande. The sequence continues at coordinate 292 of JAMXDD010000060.1, read as the reverse complement.
ATACCGCTAACGTCGGGTAAGTCGAGGCCGTTGGAGAAGCGGCCAATCAGCCGGTGAGTCAGATAATCGATGCCATTTGGTAGAGAGTCGACGCGCACGGTGGTGGCCAAGAAGTAGTTGTTCCCACTTCCGGCGAGAGAGTCCCTGAACATGAAGAAAGCTCAAGCCGCTTCCGCTTGAGGTGGCGGCGCTACAATGCTGAAGGCACAGCATGACAAGGGAAGCAATTACTGAATTAAACCGAGGGCTAGACATAAAGGATATGGCCACCAAGCATAGCAACTGCGTCAAA
>JAMXDD010000005.1:43308956-43366331 GCA_024733475.1 Syzygium grande | reverse complement strand
GGTCCTTGCACTTCAAAGCATTTTCACAACTATCCTCAAGAATTATAGAACTAGATCTATGTTGACCCTAATTTAATTTTGATTATTATGAAACTCACTCAAATATGTTATTTATTATTTGGACTTATATTTGTTGTATACAAGAATTTTTTGCAGGATTTCGGAAAGTGTACAAAATACCGTCCCTACTGAAAAACACAAGGCTGGGTGTTAACCTCCGGATAGCTCCTCTAGTTTTGAATTTGGGTTTGTCTGCCCAATCCAGTGGTTGTCTGGGCCATTTTTAGCCTGACATTGAGAAGTCTTAATGGTCGAATTTTTAACCGTTTGAAGCATTAGTAACGTCATTTTTTAGTTTTTTTTCCCTATAACTAGGACAGCTCATTGTATTGGGTAATTATGTACACACTACCGGTACTTGTAGAATCCCTCTTGTATACACTTTGCAATCGACTTTTGAAGAGATAAATCTTGTAAGAGCATTTCTTTGTAAAAGAATGCACCCTATTTGTTAGAGAATGTTGGCTCCGCTGTAAACTAACCTTTATACGAGACTTCAAAGATATAGCGGATTGGACATAACTCTTGAACAGTATCAGGGAAACTTTAAATCGGCAGAGCACTCATCTATCATACTATTTTATATATAGTTATTACTTGTTTAACTTATATTTGTACCTAAATACTTGATATTGTGGTGCATATTCGACATTTGGGCCCAAAAATGGTATCACAGCGGGTTCTCGATCAATTCTTCCTTAGTATTTCTTGTGTTTATTTGAATTTTTGGAGCTAAATATCACGGCATGATAAGCTGTTAGTAGTTCTTTAGCCGAAGGTCAATCTATTATTGAGCAACTTTATTTTTGGAGAAAATTATAATTATTTGAAGGCTCATATGAGATAAGACCATGAATTGTGGCAATGCATTGCTAATGGCCCTTATGTGCCTAGTAGAACTGAAGATGAAACTATCATATATTAAAATAAAAATGGAAAATGACACAATTGGTCCTTGGACTTTGTTTTAAATGTGCAATGTCGTCCCTGAATTTTTTCGTTCAATGTGGTCCTCAAATTTTGGTCCAATGTGCAATGTGGTCCTTGAACTTTTAATTTGTTTAATCCGGTCCTTGCATTTTAAATCATTTTTATATAGTCTAAGGACTATATTGAATATTTACCAATAATTCAAGGATCACATTGAACAAGTTAAAAGTTTAAGGATGACATTGTACATTAGGCCAAAGTTTAGGGACCACATTGCATAAATTAAAAATTTTGGAATGACATTACATATCAGACCAAAGATCAGGGATCATTTGTGCTATTATCCCAAATGTAAATGAATGGAGTGCTAATGATATTAAACTAGTTCGATTAACTGCTAGGGCAATGAACATGTTGTATTGTACTTTGGATGCTAATCCATTTAATCGTGTTCTAGTGCTAAAGAGATATGGGAAAAACTTGAAGTCAGTATTGAAGGAACCAATCAAGTTAAAAAGTTTAAGATTAGTATGCTTACTCATTTGGATGAGCTTTCTACTATGAATGAGAGGGAGTCGACCGTTTGATATGTTTACTCGATTTACCAACATTATTATTGTTTAGATTTTATCCTCAAGAAGAGCCAAACCAAAAGATTTGAAAAGCTTTGCCGGAAGTTTGGGAACCTAAAGTGTCAGCCATTAATGAAGTTCATGATCTTTCCATGGTGTCTCTTGCTGAGCTTCTCGGAAAGGTTATTACACATAAAATCAAGTTAAAGGCTCGATTTGTGGAAGATTCAAAGAGGAAGAAGTCAATTGCTCTTGGATCCACTAACTCGGATGCGGAGCCAAAAGAATGTAGTGACGAGGATATGGGCAAAATCGTCATAAAAGTCCTAAACTTATTATACATTTTTACCAATTTAATCCTAAACCTTTTATACTTCTTGTCAATTTAATCTATCATGCCAATTTTAGCCGATCGGCTTTTGACGTGTGCCCGCTGGCCAATGCTAATGTGATATTTTTTAAAATATTTTTTTGAATTTTTTTAATATTTTTCCTTTTTCTTTTTTTTTTTTTTTTTTTTTGCTCTTCTTCCTCTAGCTGGGTCCCGGTGGATTGGCCGAGAGGCATGGGTTGGCGAGCTCGCCCCCACTAGCCACTGGCGAGAGTGAGCCTTGCTCACTGCTGCCTGGGCAAGATTGAAGCTGACCTCACCGTCGTTAGGTTCCACCTCGCCCAGCGACGGCAAGGTCGGCCTCGCCATGGCTAGGTGAGGTCAGCCCGTGGGTGAGGCTTGCCCTCGCTAGTGGCCAGCGGGGGCTAGCTTTGCTAGAGGCAAGCGAGGTCAACCTCGTCGGCCCACGCCTCTGGCCGGTCCAGGAAGAAGGGCAAAAAAAGAAAGAAAGGAAAAAAATAAAAATATATTAAAAAATTACCACGTCAATGCTGACAAATCAAAATTGATCGGATGGACTGAATTAGTAACAAGTGAAATGATTTTTGACTGAATTGACAAAAGTATAATCGATTTAGGACTTTTTGAACACTTTTTACCGAGACTATGACTATGATCACGTGGAAGTTCCAGCATTTTCTCAAGAATAAGAACTTCAAAAATGATGAAAGGCGCACACAGGAAATCTAAATTGGAGAAACAACGTCAAGTGTCACGAGTGCAACAAGTCAGCCCATCTACGGTACAAATGTCCAAGACTTGTCACCTCAATGGACAAAAGGCACAAGAAGGAGCGATTTGACAAGATAGATAGAAGGGATTAGAATGTAATAAAAAATTACAAAAAGTTTGCGAAATAAAAGAAGGCATCGACATCTACAAGAAGCGATAGCGTGGTCAAATGAGACATTCCTCTTGTGATCAAGAGGTTGCCAATATATGTCTCGTGGCTCTCACCGATTGAGAAAATGAGGTAAATGGTCCTACTTTTGTTTATACTTTTGAAGAGCTTCAAGGTGCTTTGGATGATCTTGTGGTATATTTTGAAATGTTAGTAATAAAATTATTTGTTAGAGAAATCAAATTAGTCTCTTATTGATATAAACATGAGATTGAAGAGTGAATTTGAATCTTTGAAGAAAAGAGTGATGGTCTTGAAAAAAAAGAAAACATGGCTTTGAAGCATGGCAAAATGAGATCAAAGAAAATGTTGAGAAGTTGCAAAAGGAATTGGAGGATTTGAAAAAGAAAAATGATGAATTGAATGCCAAATTTGCAAAACTTTACTAAGGGTATGAAGAGCTTGAACACAATGTTTGAAAAACAAAGATTTCCTCATTGTAGAATGGTCTTGGATACCAGCCTTTTTTAAAATAGGAAAAGTGTTCATACCGTTTTTGTTAGAGCTTCTCATGTATCACTCGCTTGTAACTTTTGTGGTAAATATGGACATTGCACACAACTGCTACTTGAATAACGGTGTTGTTAGAAAGAGTAGAAAAGGTATGGGGTGCCTAAAGGTACACTGTCTACCAACTCTCAAAGACCCAATGCGGTTTGCCTACCAAGAAAAAAAAGCTTAAATGTGTTCTTTGTAGGTAACCCTTGGACCAATTCTAAAATGCACAAATGGTACCTTGATAGTGGTTGTTCAAGACATAAGACCAAAAATGTAGGTTTATTTAAGTCTTTGAAGAAATGTATCGAGGACATGTGAATTATGGAGACAACTCAAAAGGAAGAGTCATTGGCATTGGTAATGTTAGTAAAGAGAAACTCTTATTAAAATGTTTTACTTGTTGAATGTTTGAGACATAAGTTGCTTAATATTGGTCGATTATGTGATAAAGGCTTTCGAGTAAATTTTTTTTAATCATCTACTAGCTCTATTATTGATACTCCTTATGGTATTGCTCAGGTTATTGCAAAAAAGCATGGAAACGTGTATGTGAAGGAAAATTGTCCAAAAAGTCTTAAGGCTATTGCATTTTTACTAATTCAGTCCTAAACCTTTCATTTTTGTCAATTTAGTGCTAAATATTTTGACATTTTACCAATTAAGTCAACAATCAAATTATGTCGGGCTGAAATTAAATTAAATATGATTTACTTTAATTTTATTTTTGGTCATAGGCGTGCGTGCATGTGATGCAAATGCACGCCCAAAGTGGACACATATTAATGTGCCCAAAATACACACATGCACTCTTATGTTTTAATAATGTCTGCACGCCCAAAGTGGACACATATTAAGTAGCCCAAAGTGCACACATGCTGATCATGCACTTTTATGTTATAATAATAATTAAATTAGAATTTTTTTTAATGCGCACACACACGATCAGCAACAATTACTGACCACTATAAAACGGTTTTGCATTCCTTTATCACTACTCCTTTTTATTTATATGCATATATCATGTTTAATAATTTGCTTAACTTATAATTGTGCGTAGATACTTGATAATATGGAGCATATTCTATATTTGGGCCAAAAATTGCTCATGTTTATTTATTTCAAGTTAAATATCATGGTATATAAATTAAAGGAGTTGGCGATACATTTTCATCACAATACATAATTAAACAAAAGGATAATGACACAAACAGTCCCTGATCTTTGGTCTAATGTGCAATTTGATTAATGAACTTTTGATTTATTCAATGTAGTCCCTAAACTTTAACCTAATTTTCAATGTGGTCCATGAACTTCTAATTTGTTTAATGTCATTTCTGAACTTTTTGTACATGTTTAATGTTGCCCCTGAACTATATGAAAATATTCATTCATGGACTACATCAAACATGTACCCAAAGTCCAATGATCATATTAAACAAATCAAAAGTTCAGGAATCACATTGCACATTGAGTTAAAATTCAGGAACTATATTGAACAAATTAAAAGTTCAAGGATCACATTATATATTAGGCTAAAATTTAATATTGTTTGTGTCATTTTTTCTTGAACAAAGGTACGATTAACAAGTGTAAGAACCTTACAAAAAAAACAAGTGTAAGAAGAATCTGATATATTCACGCGCCAAGTGTAGAGAGGCACATGCATGCTTTGCTCTTTTGTCCACAAATCATAAAGAAGTCGTCAGACAATTTTATAAGCTTTTGTAATTTTGCCAGTGTTTCACATTTTATTCCCCGAGGGTCTCAACAGGACAAAGGCTGTTCGATTGATAAAGCTGACAATGCACCGACGCTCTACTTTCCATGCACCACATGCGTGAACCCTCCCTAATTTCAGACCAAAAACAAACAAACAAGATGATGTTCCTACTGCATTCTTGACTTATGAAGGCTAAAGTGTTCTTGTTTTATTTTTTTTGGAATCTGTTGTGCAATTGGCGTTCCCACTGAATTCTTAACTGGGGCGGACAGACGCTCAATTATAAGCTTTGGTAATCTTGCCATTGTCCCATGTTATATATTCCCCCAAGGTCACAACAACACAAAGGTTGTTCGATTGATAAAGCTGACGATGCACTGACGCTCTACTTTCCATGCACCACATGCATGAATCTCCCTGATTTCAAACCAAAAACACACCAACGGATGATGTTCCCATTGCATTCTTGACTTGTGAAGGTTAAAGTGTTCTTTCTTTTTGTGAATCTATTGACTTCAATTGGTATTCCCACTGAATTCTTGAGTTGGGCGGAAAGATGCATTACTACTCCCTAGATACTCTATAATTGTTAGTGGGGAGCTTGCTGGCTTTCTTAGAGGGCAGAATGGATTAAGACCAGGTGACCCTATCTCCTCCTATTTGTTTGTGATGAGTGCAAGTTTTCACTAAAATTCTGCAGCAGAGAATAAGGGCGCGATGATAACCATTCATTCCGGAGCGAGTTTCTAACCGAAATAGATTTTTCTATTTACGGTTCCAAGATGATTTCGAGAAAAAACCCGTTTGATAATGACAAAAATTTCTATTTCCTGAAATAAAAACCCATTTGATAAACAACAGAAAATTCTATTTCCAGGAACAAAAATCCATTTTTTTAGAAATGGAATAAAAATAATAAAAAATCCGAAAAATTCATAAAAATCTTTAAAAAAATTCAGAAAATCCCAAAAAATTGAAAAATTCTAGAAAAAATCATCAAAATGTCGAGAAAATAAAAAAAATTAGATTTCGGGAAAATAGGAAATTTGTTGAATTTTTTCAAAAAAAATCAAGAAATCAAAATTTTCAAAACTTCACAAATTGCTTAGAATACACCCGTGGCCACCACTTTTAGTGAAATTTAAATTTTTTAGGTGCCCAACAAAAATCAAAAATCAAAAATTTCAAAACTTCACAGAATGATTTATAATACCTCTAGCCACTCACTTTGAGTAAAAATTTAATTTTTTAGATGCCCAAATGGTATTTTTTAATTTTTTAATTTTTTTGGTTTCTAAAGAAAATTAAATTTCACTCAAACTGGATGGCCACATGTATTCTAAGCAATTATGTGAAGTTTTTTTTTATTTTTTTCAGCACATAAAAAAATTTAAATTTCGCTTAAAGTGGATGGCCACAGGTATTCTAAGCCATTTTGTGAATTTTTTTTTTTTTTTATTTTTTTTTTTTCGGCACCTAAAAAATAAAATTTCGCTCAAAGTGGGTGGCCACAGGTATTTTAAGCCATTCTATAAAGTTTTGAAATTTTTACTTTTTTGCTTATTTTTATTTTTTTTGGCATATAAAAAGTTTAAATTTCACTCAAAGTGGGGTGGCGGTATTTTTAAGCTATTATGTGAAGTTGAAATTTTTTTTATTTTTTATTTTTTTGGTACCTAAAAAATTTAAATTTCACTCAAAGTGGATGGCCACAAGTATTCTAAGCCATTCTGTGAAGTTTTGAAATTTTTTATTTTTATTTTTTTAATTTTTTTCGGCACCTAAAAAAATAAAATTTCGCTCAAATTGGGTGGCCACAGGTATTCTAAGATATTCTGTGAAGTTTTTAAATTTTAGAATTTATTATTATTTTTTATTTTTTTGGCAACTAAAAAAATTAAATTTTGCTCAAAGTGGGTGGCCATAGGTTTTCTAAGCTATTTTGTGAAATTTTGAAATTTTTTATTTTTTAAATTTTTTTCGGTACCTAAAAAAATTTAAATTTCACTGAAAGTGGGTAGCCACAGATTCTAAACCATTATGTTAAGTTTTGAAATTTTTGATTTTTTGCTTTTTTTTTCTCACCTCAAAGATCGTGACTTTCATATGAATATGTGTGTTGAAGAAAATGAATTCCTCAGAAATGGTTCTCACTTTTGTTTCAGAAATGAAAAACCAACTTTTTTTTTTTTTTTGCTCTCATTTCTGGTTTCGTAATCAGTTTTGGAAGCAAACTTGTCCCGGAAATAGAAAAATGAAATTTGCGTTTTAAATGGATTTCTAGTCCAAAACCGATTAGGGAACAAAAAAATCGGGTTCTAGCGAACCAAGAATGGTTATCATGCAGACCCTAAGCAATTGAGATTATCAACCCATGCACAAGAAAATCATGTTTACGTACCCATACTTCTGTTTGGTCATTTACTCACTCACTTTGCTAATAATCATCTGATCTTCTTGAATAGCGTTAAGGAGTCATTTCTTCTTGTAAAATCTGGTTTTGAGAAATTCCACAATTATCTCTGGTCGGAAACTTGTCCTCAAAGGATTGAGATATTTGGAGCTAAAATCAAGGCTAGACTATTAAGTGACTTCTTGGAACTCTGTCACTTTAAAGCTGGTTCAAACAATTGGAAAATGATAAAAAAAAAAATGTTCCTCAATTCCACACTCGAGCAAAAATGTGCATGGATGTGGCTTTAGATGGAGTAATGAAACTCCACGAAGCTAAGCATGAGAAAATGTAAATTGCATTGGAATTGCAATTACAATCAATTGAGATAGTTGAAATAGAGATTACATCGAAATCAAATTACAAGGAATTGAACAAGGAAATGAAAGTACAAGGAAAAGTAAAGATAACTCTTGGAGATGAAGGGTGCGTTGGTCGATCAGCCTCTTTAATGTTCTTCAAAAGAAGTGGCACCATGTCTGTCCACTTTCCTTGAAATTATCTTATTTTGGGTGCAACCACTTGAGTAAATGGACTAGCTTAACACGCTTTTTGGGGAAGAAAAAAACCAGTAAAATTGGGTACTTACACAAGTATATTTGATCATTCTCTCCACATAGTGTTTACGATATAGGAAAGGTAAGAAATTAGAACAAACTTAAAAGGTTATAAATGCATTATTACAATTCTCGCTGAAGAATTTCAACTATCTTTTTGCAATCACAAGGAAAAATTGGAATGTCAGTCTCGTGCAAGTCATTTAGGAAGCATGCGCCCAACCTAGGCTTGATACATATCTCCACAAAATCATGAAGTAAGGAGCAGAAAAAAATGCACCGTAAATTTTCGTGTGTAAAATTCATCGATTTCACAAGCATAAATATTTGTTCATTACATCCACCCATGAGTAGCTCAATTGGTTAGGGTGTATATTGGATTTGTGTAATTAGGCGCACTGGTCCTAGGTTTGATTCCCAAGCTAAGCACTTGTGATTTAAGTGAGGGGCGACGGTAGGTTCTTTATCTGCTAATTTCTAGAAGAATAGTCGAGGTGTCTTGTGGTTTCCGGACCTCTCGGTTATAAATATATAAATATATATATGCATTACAATTTGTCTGGATGGACTCGTGACATGCGTGACCCCACCACGTTATTAGATATCAATCGAATGAAGTAGGCCAAAAACAAGAACTTCCACAACGATAAGTTCTAGCACGAAAAGTTGAGCACGCAATGAACAGTAAAAGAGAGGAAAAAAACAGAAGAAAAAGCCAAAAGCAGTGCACTTCCCTTGTAACTACTCCCTTGAAAAAAATTTCTGATTGATCTGACACGGTAGGCTACCGTAAGAAAATTGGAGCGAATTGAATCGAAAGCACGTGCATGATTAAGTGATGTTCATCAAGCCTTTGCTGAGAAAGGCTACTTTTTAATATGAAAAAACGAAGAGTCTCGAGTGACTTTACTTTTTGATTTGCTCATCTTACTTTACCCCATTCCGAGGATTAGCTTTGGTGGAAAAACTATGAGTTAATGTCATGAAAAATTTTAAATTGGTACACGCATAATAAATTTATCTAAAATTAATTTTTTAATTATAAAAAAATTTTAAATTAGTACACCTATAAAAAATTTACCCTCCATTAATTTTTGTCAAATTTTACTGTTAAATTACTGAATTAGATGACACATAGCAATTGACAAGTGTGCTAATTTAGGGTTTTACCACTCTGTTTGTCACAGAATTACCGGTTTGTGGTTTTTCGTAATATTAATCCAATTTAACGGAGGGTAAATTTATTTCAAGTGAACCAATTTGAGGTTTTTTGTGGCAAAAAAATTAGTTTAGGGTAAATTGGTTATATGTGTACCAGTTTGAGGTTTTTTGTGATCAAAAAATTAATTTGGGGTAAATTTGTCACATGTATATCAATTTGGGGTTTTCATGGTATTAACCCAAAAAGTATTGCCTAGAGGTCCTTTCCTTTTCCATATACTCGTGTACTTGTAACATACTCTTTGCATTTTCGGTGTACCGAAGAATATAAATATACACTATCAATCATTTACTTTCAACACTTACCTGAAAATTAAATGACACCATATATAAATTCATAGAATCAATCTATAGAATGATTTTCCTTACAAATGTAATTAGACTACAAATGCTCATATGCTAATACTTTTGTCTTGGATACATGCCGCCATGAGATATAATTGACGTATTGTATGGCGTTTGTGCACCAAGTTGGATTATGATGTAATAAAAGGGTTCGTCCTCCTTTGATACCCAAACAAGTAAAGGTTAAGCATGAAAGCCATGGTCTTTTGTTCTTTTGTACCGGTTTTATGTAAACGGAATTGTGGGTTGCAAGGACAAAACAAAAGAAAACTCTTGTTAGAAAGCAAAGAGTCGTTGCACAATTTTTTCATGGAGATCCAAGTGGGCCAAAAACCTAAATGAAAAACAAAATGGCTTGTACAAATTACCTTAAAACTGAAGTTGGACCATCATCTCAATTAAATTTCCAGAATAAGCCCAAGTCATTTTAGGACCTTTAAAATGTTAGTCAGCCTAATTTGATTTGGGAAAACAGGGGAACTCAACTTCGGACAGATTGCATCCCCCTAAGTCTAGCAATGATAAATTTGGAAGTCCCATCTTCACATTCGAATCACTTGAGTTCTCCTTATAATTCGGAAACTCCACTAAATTTGAGAAACCTTCAAGTCTCAGCTTGCTAAGTTTCTGCAACCTAGAAATGCTAGACGGAAGACTTGCCAGGTTCTTGCAATTATTTAAAGAGACGAGGTTTTCTATCAATGCAATCCCTTCAAATTGAAATTCTTTCAATCCCTCCGACAAGCAATTGTGCAGAAAGACAATGAGACCAACTTTGATAAACATTATGAAGCATTGATGTTCAAGGCGATGAGTCCACTACCCACAACAGATCACACCATTCTTTATTGACAATGTGGGCAACTCATCAACATTGCCCAATATTACAAGTTGCTTGATCATCACCCTCTCTTCCATCAATTCCGGGTATTCGGTGAGTTGATATGGATCCTAAATGTTGACCCACAAATTGCATATTCAACAATTTGCTCTTTTCGGTGAAATTGTATGGATTTTGATGTAAAATCCAGAAATTAAACTTTATGACTTTTTTTTCCTGCAAATCACGGATTGTTTTTTCATTAATATGTTGTCAAATTTTATTATGATTTGTGATTTGTGTGTGTAAGAGAGAGAGAGAGAGAGAGAGAGAGATTTGTGTGTGTCTGTGTGTTGGTGAAGGAGGCGATCTATGCTGGCTTGAAAGAGAAAGACGAGGAAGAGAGGTGACGAGTAAAGGGCACCACAATGGTTTCCACGCTAGGTTCACGTCACATGGCTAGGTTTTTGCGATGTCATTATGGATGGAGGAGGCTGCGAGAGTGTTGTAGCAGCTGTAATGGTCAAGAAGTTGAAGTTGTGGATGAAAGATCATCCCTACCCTGACAGGTCTCAATAGCTAAGATAGGGAAATGACGTAAAGGTCTCCAACCGCTGTTTAGTTCAAATTTTCTATTGCAAATATACATTGGGACAAAGTATGGTATGATGTGATTCCAATGGATGGGAGTTGCATGTTATTCGGATGACCTTGGCAATTTGATCGTCGAACTATTCATGATGGATACGGATATGATAGATTACTGTTACCCCATTGAAGATTGATTAGTCGCCCAAAGGAGGCAAAGGAAGAAAGTATTTTAACGTCCTTGTCTGGATTAATAAAACCTATAAGAGGATGTACATGTTGCCTGTGCACTAGTGGTACATGAAGAGAACGAACAATCACTTGAATTGCCTTCTTAGAAATTTTGTTCGCGATGGAAATGCCAACTGGCTTGCAGCACGTGCGTGAAATGTCAACACTGCAGATATCCTCAACAAAGCTGCCTACCCCTTGAATCTTAGAGGAGTATGAAGAACTCCGACGAGAAGTGAAAAAGACCTTACGGAGAAAGGCCTGGTAGAAGAAAGTGTCAGTCCTTGTGCTGTGCCAGCTAGGAGTGGCCCTTGGGCCGCACCAGCCCACGTGTTGGGTTGGGCCGCGATTGGCTCAGGCCCATTTTTTTAAAAAAATCAATTTTATTTTTAATGAACAAACTCACGAAGAAAATAACTAATTTTTTTTAGCAAATCTTAGAAATAATAAAAAAATTAATTGAGGAGAAATAACGAAGAACGCTCATTTAATAAAACCAAATTGAAATGCGAGTATATCTCCAAATATTTTGTAAAAGAAAATTACATATAATGGTACCCTAATAATGAATACACACAAATTACACCAAACAACATGTCTAATAAATTCTATATCTTCAATGTCATGTTCCTCACCATGATTCGAATGATATAGTGTCGTCATTGTCCTCTTGTTTATATTGGGCACATTCCTCTAAAGTCAATTCTTGTGAATACTGATCATGTCCGGCTAGAATCATTTCTAAGTTTTCCGCAAACAAGTTGAACTTTTGTCTTTCAAGATCTATTGACTAGTATTAAACGTGAGCCTGATGGTATCATAAATGCCAGTAAGGTTAGAAAGTCAGAAGCCATGGTGAAAAGAATCGAAAAACTAGGAGCTTTCCTTTTCCACCATTTCAGAATATCGATGTTGTCTTTATTAACTCTACTAATGTATTTGGAGTAATCCACTCCCAAGTACGTCTCCAACTCATTGATAGACAAAGACAAAGAACTAATGAAAGTTTATGGGGTTTCTTCTTCTTCTAACGAAATAAAGACCATAAAAATTTCTGGCCTTGTTTGATGAAATCATGTATCATCATATATTACTTAGTCATTTTATGAATAGTCTACTAGACTTTTTAAAAGTTTCGTAAAAACAATGTATTTGTTAAACCACATTAGACTGTTAAATCGTTTTAAGAACGTTTTTTAAATGGGAAGATCATGTTTGTTTCTTTTCTTTCTATAAGTGGATCTTAAGAACATGAATGGACAAAGGCTACTTGCATGAACAATCCATTTTCTATTGATGGTAATTAAATAGATAACAATCTGAACAAATTGTCCCACGACATTATTCTTACTTTTAGTTTGAACATTTTGAAGCTGCCCCTTTTTTTTTAGGAATTTTTCCTTGGTTCATGCATCAAATATACATGATGGAAAAAATTGTCCAAAAAATTCTAAACCTATTGCACTTTTACTAATTTAGTCTTAAACATTTTAATTGTGCCAATTGAATGCTAAACCTTTTACGTTTTGTCAATTGAGTCCATCCGGTCAATTTTTTGGAAAAATATCAATATGGACATTTATTGTCTCGCATTAAGCATTGATCACACAAGTAAATAAATTTTAATAATATTTTAATATTTTTTCAATTTATAAATTTATTATTTTATTTTTCCTTTTGCTCTTTTCTTTCTTTTTTTTTCCCAAGGCGAGGGTCGCTACCCTCGCCTGGTTCTGGGTGATGGCCTGACGCCCTCACCTAGTTCTTGGTGAGGTGTTGTGGCCCTCGCCGACCAACAAGCGAGGACGGCCTCACCCAGCCCAAGTGAGAGTCACTAGCCCTCTCGCCTCTTTCGTCTTCTGACTCCTCCATGAACATCGTTGCTCACCTCCATCTCTTCAAAATCAAACGTCGCACACAGCCAGAAGCAGCCACTCTCATGTCGGCGACCATGGCTGAACCTTCTTCAATCGCTCTCTCTCTCTCTCTCTTTCGGATAGGATCTCGCCCATTTGTTGCTGGCATTTTTCTCTCTCGGGTGTCGTGAGTGGGGAGTACGTGAGGAAATCTCTGTGTTTTTTATTAGCTGTTTGATTGAATTATCACACTTTTCCCATCAAGTTGCTGAATTTCCTTTTTGGTGTATGTACGTTGTTCTCTGCTTAAGGTTTGTGTGGGTGGTTCTCTGCATCAAGTTTATATGTGCTGATCTTGGGTAAATTGTGGATGCTTATATGCTATGTGTTCTGTCTTAACTTGATAGGTTTCTTCTGGGAAATGTTTAGCTCTGGTGGTTTTCGAGGAGGATGTTTTGTTGTTGCGAGAATTCTGTTTTGGATGGTTTGATGGATTCTAGATAATAGGCTTTGTATGTTTGTTACTCGAATGTTAGCTTACAGAGGTGGATAAAGATTTGGCCAAGGATAAGGAGAGTAAAGAAAAAAGGAAGTTGAGTTAGGTGAATTTGAGTTGAGAGTATTCTGGGTAGAGATAGAAAAGAAGTTCACAGATGTAGAAGAGCTCGTGCATTCTGGACAATGAACCAAAGAAGAAAAGGAGAAAAAAAAATAGTATGCTATCATACCATTCTTGGCCTGTTCCCCTGTTGCAGTGGAGGTGTTTGGTTTGAAAATTAGAAAATTGGTTAAGGTTTGTAAACAGATGTTTTCTCTTTATTTAGGAAACACGGGATGAAAAATCAGCTATAGCCAAGCTGGAAAATGGAGCCCAATTCATGAATCTCGAGGAGCAGAGTGACACCAGCAACTCGCAAGTTCTTTGAGGCCTTCAAGGATCTCTTTCTTCCCATTCTCTCTTTCAATCCTAGTCAGCGATTTCTCCCCCCTCTCACATCCACGTTATTGTTTGCTATAAAATCTGGAGAAGAAATATTGCTCATTGCTGGTTTTGAATTGATACTTTTGCATGGAAGCAAACTTGGCCATTTGTCAATGATTTTTGGGAGCATATTTCTGGGTAATCAACTGAGTACCTTATTTATAATTTTATCATTTGCAAGGTTGAGAGACCTAACATTTCTTGATAATCGATTGAGAAATTGATTTCGTGACTATTCTTATTTGAGGTTTACACCCTTTTCCAATCTATCAAAAAAAATGATTTGGACTAATCGACCAACCCAATCTTGCCCGGCCCAGCCCGACTCGACCCGACCATATCCTTGGGGGTACATCTTTGAATAGGGTTTTGGGGGGGTTGGGCCGGTCAAATCATGACTGCATTGGTTTCGAGTTAGGTTGGGTATCATGAAAGTCCGACCCAACCCCGACCCATTGACACCCCCTAACCATACTAATGATCAAGGTCAACTTAACATTTTACAAATTACTAAAAAGATTCGATAGTGCATGATTAGCGACCCGACTGGACCTATTGACACCTCTAATCATACTAGTGATCTAGGTCAACTTAACATCATACAAATTACTAAAAAAAAATTTGATAGTGCATGATTTCATACACCATTTGAGCAAGGTTGGAGTTCATATCGTGTAAGTTTGAGCAGGCAAGTGTCATTTCCTTATACACCCTTTGAGCACTTTGATAAATCCGTCTATTTCACGGTGGACTTCTTTTTTATGAGGCCAATTTTTGGAATTTAAGTAAAAAGGGGAAAGAAACTGGTTTTCCCTTGGTGTGTGGGATGGCCCTCGCACTTGCTATGTGTGTGAGCTATTGTTTTCGTGTTTGTCAATTAATGAAATAATCATGCTACAACTTCGTGTTTTTGCGTAAGATTTTTTGGAAGAAGTTCATAAACAATGTCGACTATAATTGAGAGGAATTAATCTATAAAGTTCTATAAATCGACCTTTTAGCAATGTATCTATTTATCTATACAATCTATGGTTAAAATTAACCAATTATCTGCCCCACATGGACATGATGGATTAATTTCATACATAAAGTCTCGTAACTCTTGACCTTTTTGTATAGCATCTAGTTGTTAATACTATCTATGGTGAAAATTAAATATACATATATCTAAAGAGGCTACTCTTTTGAGGATCAATATAACACCATTCGACATTATGAAGATTCTAATTAGTGCCACCCAATCAAAAAATATAATTTGGTTGATGAAAAGTTACTCCTGAAATATGCCAACGACATTTTAGATAGCATGCATGTTTATCAAAGGAAAATAAATGTCTATTGGAAGCTTCCCACGAAAAATACAATATTGATTGCACTCCCCATAAAATGCATTGCCCTTGGATGTTTCTTCCTTGGACCGGTTCCATTGAATTGGGTGAATCACAATAGCTAATTTTGTGGATCCTAGAGCGCCACATGTGAGTCTCAGAAAATAAACGATTGTCATGCATTTGATTCATCATACACGGATCCATACAAGTATTTCCCATTGCGATGAGAAGGCTGACGGCGAGCTCAGCGAGATCTCGGTATAAACATTGTATATGATCATGCACAATCAGCTACTCCAAATGTTTGCCTGCACAATCACAATCAAAACTTTATGGGATATGTGTATTAGAAGTCCTGAAACTTATCATAAAAGTGTAATTAAGTCCTAAAACTTGCAAAATGTGCAATCGAATCCTAAAACTTGTCAAATTGATTCAATCGAGTCTTAAAGTTAACGCTATATAATTTACTAACGAAAAATGCTGATGTGTCTTATTTTATTATTTTTCTTGAGACACTTGGTGATGACGTGGCGTCAAACAAACACTATGTTAGAAAAATTAAAATATATATAATAATTTAGAAATTTTTTTTTAAAAGATTCCAACCAACAGCTGTGGCAATGGCCAAGCCCTTGCCGATGGCCGCCGCCACAGTCGTTGAGAAGGGCAGCAAGGGATGGTGAGGCCTCGCCTAGTGTCGCCCACCCCAGGCGAGGCCTCGCTGTCCCTCACTAGCCCCCAAGGCAAGGGCCCACATGACTGTTGCGCCCTCCCCGGATGGGGGCTACAAGCCATCGCTGAGGGCTCGCCTAGGGTCGGTGAGGGTCACCGAGCTTCGAGAAGGCTCAGCGACCGCCGCCAAACCCTTCAACGATCGTGGTAGCGGCCACCGGAAGGGCAGCCACCGCCACAACCACCGGGTTGGGGTCTTCTTCTTCTTCTTTTTAATTTTTAGAACCTTTTTTCTAATTTAATTTATATTTATTTAATTTTTTCCTAACGTGGCGTTTGTTGGATGCCACTTCATCGTCACGTGTCTCAAGAAAAGTAATAAAATAAGACACGTCAGAGCCACATTAGCATTTTCTGTTAGTAAATTAGACGGCGTTAATTTTAGGACTCAATTGAATCAATTTGATAAGTTTTAGGACTTCTAGTTTACGCATCCCAAACTTTATCAAGAAATTCAAACAACAAAGGCAGAGCAGTCAAGGTAACTCCCAGCAACGTGGGCAAATCTGTGCACCGGAGGACCGACACTTCCATTGCTATTTTTCCATTAATTTATCTTTTTTCTATTTTCCAGGCACTTGCTAACCTGACCCAACAAGAAGGGCTTTTCGGGGACTGGTCAATACGTGTCTGGCTCGAACTTGGCTCCATGCTTCGCCACTTGCCAGTGCCTTCCCATAATTCCCGTGCCTTCCTCGTACTTTCCTCGGCTTCATTCATCTTCTTGCACTCCAATATCTTCACCAGCTCTTCCAGACACCACGGCGATGAAGCGTAGCTCTCCGAGAAGATGACGACCGCAATGAGCGATTCTTTGATCGCCCTCATGATTCAGGGTGACATTCCCTCTCCCTTCCTCAGTTCCTTGCTATCCCTGCACGTCCTTACGCCGGCCCGATCCAAGGCCTTGCATGGAAGACCCACGAAGTCGATGCTGATGTCTACGGCTCTGGAAATTAAGGAAAGACATCGCAATTTCGTCCGGGCTGTGAAGAAGAAGCCATCAGAGAAAACTGGATTGCTGTTTAGCTTAGTCTTTTACTTTGAGATTCGAAGCATTGTTGATTGAGTTGAGAGTCTTGAGACCTGGATTTAGTCAATTAGTTAATTGGCACAAATACGGGACGCAAGTTTTGGATTTCTTACTTCGTCATTCTACCTTTATTCCTTCTTTCAATTTTACTCAAATCCATTTTTGTTCTCCACTCACTTCCACCAACACACAAGCACAAACAACCCCCAAACGCCTCACTAATCTCTTTGGTACTCTCTGCTCATACCTCCCAGAGTTTGTTTAATGGTCGTTTCCATTTCAAGAGTGCAGAAGATATAGGTACCTTTGTCAACCGAAGAATTAGCTAATACTAGTCATTAACAGGACTCCCACTGAACAAAAACCATTCAAACATTGACAAGAATAAGGACTCATCGACTTCTAAGGTCCACAGCCAATGCAGAGCAAAACGACATGACATCAATCAAAACAACCTTACAGATCCGATATATATATATATTAGCTTCTATGTAACATCAACCACATATCACGTAATCTATTCACCAATCAATTCAATCAATGGAGGTCAACATATCGCAGCATCAATATTCTTTCATGTCTACTACAAATGAACGGAGAGCAAAAGAGAAAAAGCTAGTATCCATAGAGAAGCATTTGGTAATATATGTATCTGAGGCAAGCAAGTATAGTACGCCATTAAGAACTTCTGAATCAAACAAGAAACAATCAAGCAAACATCAAAGTATCAGAACACAGCTTGTTACTACGGTTTAGGAATTTCATCTAGCAAGGTGGTAGGTGTCTCGGCCATGAAGTCTAAATGCCACAACTAAGTGGAATTTCATACCTAGACTATCACAACAGCATCATTACAGCTTGGGATCATCAATAGAACTTCAATCGCAGATGAACCTCTCACAAACAGAAGCTAGGATTCTCGGCCTCTGTTTTTGCTCATAAAAGAACAGAAACAGAGCATGTATTCTTACCTTGGCAAGACCGGCATTCTAGCCTCGAGCCATGAGAAAATCAGAGACTGGAGGTCCCAGACACGTCAGAGATGAAGATCGGCGTTGGCGGGGGAGTGTCGCGCAAGAGCTGAACACTTCGGACTCCTTGGCTCGGAAACAGGGGCAAACAGAGCTGGTTCGACTGCGGCTTGGAAACGTCGAACGGCAGCGGAGATAACTGTCAGTGACCTGAGAAGGTCGGAGAATGTGAATTAGGCTAAGGAAACGCTTAGAGAGAGAGAGAGAGAGAGAGAGAGAGAGAGAGAGAGAGAGAGAGAGAGAGAGAGAGAGAGAGAAATCTCACTGAGCTTCGTCTGTCCAAAAATCCTGCTCTGCTTCGGTTTTTTCTTATCTATGGTGGCTAGTAACCGGAAAAAAATATGGAAGTCTTCAGCGATCGGAGGTGGTGAGCCGTGAATGCTAGCGTCGCTTCTAGGTCCAGAAGCTAAAGAATCTTCTTGATCAGAGACGATGAAAATTCTTCACGTCCTCCTCTTTGCTCTGGTATTCTCGGTTCTCTGTTGGCCAGCGACTGGAGGCATGGCGGTCAGAGATAGTGAACCGCAGATGTTGGCGTCGGTTGGTGGCTGGCGAAGGCGAGGGAACGGGAGAGAGGATTTTCTCTCGATTCTGGTATGCGCGTGGTTCCGTTTCTGCCCCCTACACGGGCTGCGGGTCTCTTCCTCTTTGAATCTCCTGAGAAGAGAGAGGGGGGCTTTTTCTTTCTGTGAATTGGATTGAATTTCTGTTCTTTTTATATATTTATATTTAAAAAAAAACAAACAAACTATGCTTGATGTGTCAAAAAAATATTAAGGTGCCGACATGCAGTAACATAAATACATTATCTCCAAAGAGACCGGATTTTCTATGGATGCAGGAATTTTTCGGTTGAAGTCCCCATTAAATAAAGTTTTCGCAAGCCTTTGATTTTATACGGAACGTCAGGAATCTTTACAATAGCCATCTCTATGATTCAAAAGTTGAAGAATTTTGGAATGGAGCACATCGGGGAGATTAGTAAATGGCTACCTTTAAATCGTTGAATATCCACAAGTAATTTGAAAAGAGAGTGATTTTGTGGCGTGCACAAAAATAGGTCTCATGTGGGCCCGGCTTTCTCAAAATAAGAAAACAGAAGTTATACGTGCAAATAGATAATGAAAAAATGGATTTTGTTGAACAATAAGAATTAGACTTGTAAAGTAAACATAATATATAATATAGATAAAGTACGAAAATTTTTTTTTTAGTAATTGTATGATACAACTAAAAAATCTTAGTTCATTGATGAATTTAGAATTTTGGCATTTGTTTTTTTATATTCTATTGTCTGAATTTGCCAAAAGAAAAAACTGACTAAAATCTCCAACAGTTTACACTTCAAATGGTCCAGAACCGAGGTTAAAAATTAGTTTTGACAGCTAAAAGAGATGCTAATATAAGCATTAGATAGCCACAAAAAAAGAAAAAAATTGTAATAGCATGATGGGGTTGACATATCGGGCATTATTATTATCATACATTGGTAAACAAATTTTGCACTCTATGCTTATGCCATTAGTGTGCCATAAATATTTTCATCTACTTCAGACATAAACTAACTGGGTCAAGCCTCCATTAATCATCCTTTCGTTCGTGAGTCCAAACCTCTCTGCAAATTACACACCTGAAAAGTGAAAATCTCAGGAGAAAATATTCATCATTAATGGCCTCTTCAGAGACACTAGGCGGGGGCAACAGATGTATAAACTAAAAGGAAGTACCTCTGAGAATTGAAGTATTAATTTTACCAAAAGTGATGGAAATGCACTACTGTTTACCGGAATCAACCTGTGTTTTGCTCTCCGACCATCTATGGCAATTGAGAATCCATAAACATCCACACTTAATTAGAGAACATATTCGTGAGCTAAAATCTTGCATTTATGAATGAATTGATCATTTGTTGGGAAATAAATCAGATAATGAGAGAACTTCTCGCATTTGCTTAGAATCACTTAAAGGAAAGCCCATTTTGAACTTCTTGCATTTGCTTACAATTTTGAGCTATCACTAAGGATCGCTAGGTTTGTAAAATTGTTTTCCTCCAAATGCAAAGATGTTAAGAGGGGAAAACAAGAATTATCCTCGAGGAACTCAACTTCTTATAGATTGCATCCTCCAAGGTATAAATGCCGTAACTTAGGAAATCCCGCCTCCGTATGTCAAATCCTCCTCCTCTTTTGGAAACTTTATTTGTTCTGATCAGCTTTGAATCTCCAAAGATTTAAGATTTTTCAACCTGCAAATGGTAGACGGAAGGGATGCCTTTTTCTCGCAATCACTAATATCAAGTTCTTTCAATAAGGTAAGATATTATAGGGCTAGAGGAAGTGCCCTAGTTAGATTTTCTTCTAATCTTTCCAAGTTTCCATGGAGATTGAATTCCTCGAGCTTTGGAGTCCAATCGAAGATCGGCATATAAACCAGCGATGGGCATTCACTGAAGTTATTGGACTCCGATTTTTTAGAGTCCTGCGAGAACAATGAACCCAATTAGGATAGACATTCTGGACTAAAAGGAAAATCTAAGATAAATATTCAATTCCAAACTGTCTATGATTTTTAATAAAAACTTAGTGGTATGTTCGTTTAGTGGGAACCTATATACAAAAACTTTCACTCATCATAACTTGTAAGCATTATCGGAAAACTTTGATGAACAAGTAACCACTCATAAGCATTATCAGAAAACTTTGATGAACAAGTAACTACTTCTATTTGTCCACGAGTAAATAGATTGTCCTTATGGTTTTTCTAAACAAATTACAAAAGGACCATTCTGCTATTCCATAATGCAAAAATCGGATCACTATCACGTGTTGGTAAAAGTTGAAAGACTTTGGTAACTATCAAATTATGTGGCTAACCAAACTTTGACGGGAACTAATGCATTGGTAAAGTTAACAACACATTTAAGAAAGTATCTTCGGTTACTAGATAGATTTAAATTACCAACTACTTTAATAATTAACCAATATCTTTAAGTAACTTACCAATAAGTTAAAGTTACTAAAATTGTATAGAAAACTAGTAAGATGCCTGTGTGTTTGTATTGTTTTAAATGTTGATACCGACGTGAATTTTTCGCAAGAGAAATATGATATATGAATAATAACAAAATAAGTATCCACATTAATTAAATTCTACGTTGCTGGAGATTACGTGAAACTTTATTTAAAGTTAATCCAAACCTCATCATGATTAAAAGTAATCATACGACAAAAGATGGCAATGTTTATTTTATAATAATATAAGTATATGCAATATTTCGAGATTTGAGATTGAACTTAAAATTTGAGATTTTTTCTGAGATAAAAAAAAGTTCTGGACATATTTGGAACTTGACCTAAAGTTTGTGATTTTTTTTAAAAAAAAAAAAATTCGGGGCAAATTTGAGATTTGACTTAAAATTGGAAAGTTTTTTTTTGGAATTCACCCAATCCAAAAGTTCGATAATAATGCCTGTGGTCCTTGGAGAAGCTAATCAATCAAGTAACTGCAAAGCGGTGCTCCAATCAAGACCGTATGAAATAATTTCGCCTCAAAGGAAAGGCTAGGTGGATATTGAATTCCAATAAAAAGAAAAGATCTTTAGTCAGTTCTTTTTCTTTTTTTCTTATATGGAAAATAAAGTATTTCATCTCATTAAGTATGTTTCCCTGTGGCTTCCGGGAAATGTCATTCGCAACCAATGAGATTTCTTTCTTTCATTTTCTTTCTTTTTTTTTGCAAATTATATAATAAATAACAATTCAAGGCTACTCGAAAGATATATCAATTACCATCCCTCACACGCTTATGCTTCAAAAGTTGGCCCATCATATTTTCCATTTTTCAAGTGGCCAAAAAGTGAAATCCTACTAGGCACATTGAACAGTTGAATTATTGTCTCACCCAAATCTGTGACTAATGTAGGGAATGAAATTACGATTTGTCATACCACCTTTGCAATGCCCCAAATAATAGAGAAGCTAGTGGGGATTGTGCATCGTCCCCGAGTTTTCAAACTGGCAAATGCTGGCTGCCTTTTTTCTTTTTTTTATGATTTGAAGGCATGCATTTTAGACAAAATGAAAATCGTAAATCCTCAGATTTGTGAACAATCAAAACCCCACAAGTATACTTGTGAAAAGAAACGCGTACGGAAGAAAAGACAAAAAATATTAATTGCATGCAAAAGAGATCGATGTTTAAAAAGCAATTAGAAAGAAATTTGAATGTTTGTGAGATGGGGAGATATATCTTCAATTTTTAAAAATATGATATTCTGAAATTAATTGACAATAAAATTATTAGTTCACAACTTTTCATATTTTGATTGGACTAACCCGAATACAACACGAACTGAAAATCCCATTCGGGTTGGTGGGTCGCCCTTTTTTTTTTTTTTTTTTTTTTTTTTGTGGTTCTTCCTCTTCCCCGTGGCCAGTACAGTACTGAAAAACCCCATTTCCAAATTGAGCTCCTCACTTACACCAACTTCGTCACTCAGTATAAAGCAAAATCAAGCTCATCCGATGATCAATCTCACTCGGAACTTGTGCGAAGATCAATGGACCCAACCTCCTCCCTCAATTCGTGAGTCCAAGGAAATGCAACAGTGACAAAACAGAAATGAGAACAACAAAAGAAGGAGAAGAAATTGACAACCGTAGAGTGTAGTTAGAGAGCGAAATAATTTGGTTTGAGTTGCTTTTTAGACGAACCGGATTGCCGTCCTCCTCGTGGATGTGGGAGGTCGATTCGACGATTTTGTATGGAAGTCGTCAAGAACAATGAGGGGCATTGGACCCACCTGCACATGGTTGGGTTGGTGGGACTTTCCTTCCCTCCTTAGAGGTTTTAGATTCGAATCTGCTCGGCTCCCGTAATTTAAGTGGGGAGCCTTGGCGGTGGATTGCTAGGTTAGTCTCCCCGAGGTATAAGCATATCGATTACATGCGCGGGCTCGTCCCCAGGAGAATGATGGCGGATTCTTAATTACAAAAAAAAAAAAAAAAACAATGAGGGGCGTTGAGAGAGAGAGAGAGAGAGAATGCAAAGACAATGAGAAGGTAAATCAGCTAGAGAGCTTTGCAATCTTGAGAAGATGGATTCGAGAGCGAGAGAGCTTCACGATCTTGGATAGTCTCCAATGGGCGATGGATTTGGGAGCTGGAGAGTTTGCCATGGAACAGATGGATTTGGGAGTGAGAGACCTAATGATGAATTTAGGAGCGACTTGGAAGAGGATAGGGTATTTTATGATGCCGAATTTTCACATAAAACCCAAACACAAAGAATACCCAACCCAAAAACCCAAAATAAGCGGGTCATTTCAAATCGATTCGGTTCTGGCTTTTTTACGGCCCTTAGTATACCTTCTATCTAAGCAATTCTAGCATTCAAGAATATTTCCATCTATGCCACCACAATTGATGCATTATATACTTGGGGTCAGCTAGCATGGAGTCAAGGCCATCCAACTCCGACTTAGTTTCTCATTTCTACTTTTTAATTCATAAGAAAAACAAAGTCATCTCCACATCATCCTTTCTAGCAATGATTGCACAGAAAGCAAAAAAAAATTAAAAACTACGACAAGATTACCTTCTCAAATGGTACATAACAAGAACTTCACAAACTTCCAAATACCAACAGAAACTTGGCCCCTGTGCTCTGCTGTCTCTCTTGCGATTTGTGAGGCTCAATTAGAGTCTTCCACTGAGTAGTACTTTCAAGAGTTCACTTCAACTTTCCATCCATAGTTGGTACTTTTAACCTGTGAAGAACATAAGTCCTTACTATATCAATATAAAAACGAACAACTAAACAGGTTTGGGAAGAAAAACAAATAGATGCTAATGGATATGTACCAACAGGATGAGACTAAAATAGACTCTGCCTCCCAAGCATAATAAGAGCAATTCTCATCTAGGACAAGTCTACAAGATACGACCACATTATGCCGGTTTTATTCCAGCATTACACCGAGGGATAGCAGCAATCCTCCAAAAACCTTTTATACGAAATTTTGCGCTTATGGAATATCCTGATACATCTAAATTGACCCGAGCATTGATATAATAGATTGAATGTCACTTTGCTTTGAAACAAGCTGCTACATAAAAAGACTAAACAAAACAAATAGAACAAACTTCACAAAGCTAGTAGTCAAAACATTTAAATCCGTAAATTAAACAATGTGTTTGGTTTATTTTGGGGAGGAGGGGGTCGTTTAAAGCTGAATTCGGTTAGGCAAATCACAAACACATGGTGTACGTCAAGCAGTGGGGTTTCTTCAGACGAAATAATGAAGGGACAAGCGCTGGCGGTAGGAGATGAATCTCGTTCACGCAGATGTCAATGGCTTTGGAAGCTCTAAAGTCTCAATCTATGCTCAAGCCATCATTCAAATTCAACGATGATTTTGTTCGTTCTTTCCTCGTGGAATTTAGGACTGAACAAAGCAGTCCAAAGAGACTCTATCACCCTCGCTCTCTGCCTCAACAATCATCACTTCCACCGCGGCACTTCACGACGTGTAATTGTGCCGCAGCTTTCGCTCGAGCGCGAAGCAAAACTCACGACGTGTAAAAAAACGCTTTGAAGAAGACGAGAGGATAGGGTCCCACGGCTGCAAAGGAGAGTCGCGACGCAGAAGACATCAATCCAGCTTCTTTGAAGTCATCGGAAATTTTTTTTATAAAAAAAGTGGAAATCCAGACGATATCTTTCGTGATCTTCAACTATTCTGATTTGCTTTTCTTTTTTCTATTATTTTTACAGACTCAGTGTTGCTTTTCCTTTTCTATTATTTTTACAGTGTCAGTGTTTACCAAGCGACGTGTCAAATGCCCACGTAATCCAATTTTTAGTAACTCTAATATCGTTAAAATAAAATTAGGCTGTTTAAGATCTCAATTAGCTTTAAAAAAAAAGTCCAAGAACTATTGGTACATTATAAAACCAAAATACCCTTTTATCTAACTTCTTGTTCTTTTTTTTTTATCGAAAAGAAATGTAACATATAAATTATCTAATTTAGTAAAGCTAGCGGACGGATAATTTTCATACATCATCTATTCACTCTGCTCATAAAATATCTACCGAATCGTTTTTTCAAGAATATGGCATTATCAGTGTCATAAAATGTGTCAATCCCCCTTGACATGATGCAAGGTTGCTCTATCATATTTTCGTGTTCATCAAGCCAAAAAATATTTATGGTTCATATTGAGAATTTTCAGATTTATTAGCTGCAGTAAGAGAAGTCTATCCATCGAAATGCCGCAAAGAAATTTCTAAGAGCTATCACCTAATTTAGGTCTAGTAGACTGCTCTTCACAATATCATAATGGAAGGCATAAACTATATATCAAGCTTTTTTATTGAAATTTACGAGCCATGATTCACTATGTAATGGTTGAACCCAGCAATTCTCTTAGCACGTCATTAGGCTGATGGCGAAGCTTGTATTAATAATGGATTTCAAATCGAAATTTAGCAATCAGACATGTAACAAGTTCTAGGGACAAAAATTAAAAAAAGGAAAAAGTGAAAATGTGAAGGCATGGAAATCAAAAACCACCAATCGTTTCCCTTAGAATTACTTCCTTAAGAAGCCACGATCAATTCGACAAATATGAGCATTGCAAACCGACACCGCGATAACAGCAAGTGCCATTTGAACTCATAGTCCGCCAATATCATGGTTGTCATGCCTTTCCTGTGGAAGACATTGACCAGCTTACTCTAGCTCTATTTGATTTGGACTTTCTTCTTCCCTTAGAATAAGGGCGAGTATGTCAAAATTTGACCTAAATTTGACTACATGCGGTCATGGGTCTGCAGTCGACCTTTAATAGCCCGTCTTGTGCTCTGGATGCCCAACTCCCATATATATCTATTTATATCATCAAACAGATTGGATAACGATTTTTGTACATCTCAGCATCACACCAAAGATTGCTCAAACATATTTGACTGTGTTCCTCTTAGTCTATTTCAAGCATCTGAGTTGTTTCAACTAGCTAAGGCTATTGGAGCACAACGACCCTCAATTACTCGCATATTAGATGGAATCCATACTTCCTTAAGATTCCTTCCGATGCACTAAGGCAAACTTGGCAGCGAACCCATTCGTTCAGCAGAAACTTGTCTACTTTGTGTGTAGTGCGCTAAGCAGGGCACTTTAGAGCTCAGACCCACTCTCTCTCTCTCTCTCTCTCTCTCTCTCTCTCTCTCTCTCTCTCTCTCTCTCCAACTTTGAATGCCTGATATGCCTACTATGTACATGACAGGAACTCATCGTGAGTCGGCATTCTCCTAAATGGAAGATAGAGGCAAACTTGGCAGCGAACCCATTCATTCGGCAGAAACTTGTCTACTTTGTATAGTGCGCTAAGCAGGGCACTCTAGAGCTCAGACCCACTCTCTCTCTCTCTCTCTCTCTCTCTCTCTCTCTCTCTCTCTCTCTCTCTCCAACTTTGAATGCTCGATATGCCTACTATCTATATGACAGGAACTCATTGTGAGTCGGCATTCTCCTAAATGGAAGACAGGTGCCAGAATGGTTTCTTCATTGTAAAGAGGTGTCCCCATTTTTCAATGCTCCCCAGGACTTGCATGACAACTTCTTAGGACTAGCACTCCACGTTGTTGTCAGCCTGGAGGAAGGAAAAGTGGCCGATGCTTCGTGTGACGTCCAGTCGTCCATATATTTAATTTATGACCAAAGGGTGATTTGGCATGTGAGTAGCTTGATTTCGTTGGAATCCAATCATGTGTGGCTTGAATATCTCCCGCGCAGTGGGTTGTATGAAGTTGAGAAACATCTGTGAAATGATTGGAGCCACTTCCAAGTTCGCCTCAGAGCGTCAAAAGGAAGCTTAAAGAAGTGTTGATTTCGTCTAAAACGCCAGCAACAGGAGGATGCTCTGAGGTCGTGCTCCAACACTGTCAGCTGACATATAATAATTGGATTCTCAGGGAAAGAGACTCAGAGTAAGACAATTCGATACACACCGAGAAAGAAGATATTCCTAGAGAAACAGGTGTAGATGAAAGCTTAACAACTTAACAAAGAAGATAAGATGGTCTTAACTATGCGAGACCATGAATTCCACTTGCACCAACTATTATAAGCGTGTTGGCTTGCGAAACATGTCTGTTTGGATTGGTGACGACTTGTTGAGGAAGTGATTCTAGGGAAGCAAACCAGATGATTTTGATTCCAATGCCTTTTGCTTTTCCCTTTGTTAGTCTCAACTGGAAAATTTTAAATGTATGCTCCTTCAATTCAAATTCAAAATCACTATGAAATACAGATTTCGCATCATGCTAACTAGTACTGACGTGGTTGAGGAACTATTTTTTTCCTCTCTTCCTTTATGAATTGTGATGCAGATTGCATTAACCAAACCGCTTGCTGAATGGCCGTGGTCTTCCAAGTTGCTATGTAGAATTTATCACATAGACCTCCGTCACCTCTCTTAATCCAATTTATTGCCAATACTTTATACTCTAAGATTCTGAAATAGCAAGTTTTGCTCAATCAAATCTAATTTATATATCTTTAGTAAATTGTTGATCTAATTGTCTCAAAGATCAAAAGGTCTATAAAGGGAAGATTAGTAGATTTCTATAACATTACGAGGCAGATTGCATTGGATAGTGGGGGTGTGCAATACGGACTGCCCGAACCGGGAACTGCTCAAACCAGACTGAACCGGGAACTGCTCGGACCGGTTCCCCGGAGTGTCGGTCCGGTTCCCGATTCTTAAAAGTGGAATCGGTGTCCAGGCGGTCCAGTTTCCGGTTCCAAAGATAACATGACCAGACTGACTACATGTACTTTTTTTTATTTCTTCAAAAAATTAGTAAAATGTGAGCTAAACTTAAGTGAAGTGCTTCAGTCCTCTTGATTTGTTGAGTATCATCTAGTCGCCACTTGCCAGCGTCAGTCCGCCATCTGTCGTCATCTCTAATTTGGCTTGTCCGCCATCTCTCCATTTGGCTCGTCCGTCATCCGCCGTCTCTTCTTTCCTAGGTTTTGTCGTCCGCAAGCTACTCATCCTCGTTTTTTGGTTCGTCTTTTCAATTTGAGAATCATTACTGATGTTTGATCATTTATGATTGCAAAATAATCCTTATCCCTTGATGATTGGTGGATTTAGTTTATTGTTTTCGATCTGCAATTTGTTTGGTTGACTTATCTTGTTTATGAGGAAATAGGAGCCTGTAATTGGCCTGTAAGATATCCTGATGGAAGCATAGGATTTGTCTCGAGCTCTGAATTTGTTCTTGGTCATGCTTTGGAGTTTAATTATCACGCCCTTCGATCATGCGATATTGCGATGTGCTCATATATTCAGATTTTTCATCTCTAGATGTCCTGGAACCTACCAACAGTGGGAGTAAATATACCGCTCCTGACGATTCTTCAACTTCGAAGTAATCTGTTTCATCAAGTATATTTCCAGTTGGGTTGTGAATATATACTGATCAAATGCATGGTTGTACAGTGCAATAGCATTTGATTATTCCAGCTCTTTAATTTTCCTAATACGGTAGCTTTTGACACTTGGGATCTGTGAAATTAAGTAGCAGACAACACAATTCCAGTTTCAAAATAGATGGCATCAAGTAGCATGGGAAAAAAAAAGTTACCAGTTCCATTGGACCGAACTGGGAATTGACACCCCTATTGGACAGGTACAAAGTCTGGGGTCATAACTGGAGGCTTCTTTGAACTGTAAGAGGAAAAAAAGAGAGAGAAGCACATACAATGGAGCTTTATGGTTGAGCCTCATCATCACAAAGCTCCACTCCATCCCACTTTCTTTAATATTAATTAGACATATTACTTACATAGATTTCGCAGCCAAAGTGTCTAACAAGTCGGGGTTAATTCTCAAGTTTCAACCACAGTTTTAAGTAGCTGAGAATCTTGTACACTCAAAGACAACTTCCAACATATTCGTGACATTTTGGTTCAAGTAACATTTCATTTATTGCCA
This sequence comes from Syzygium grande, assembly GCA_024733475.1. Lineage (NCBI taxonomy): Eukaryota > Viridiplantae > Streptophyta > Magnoliopsida > Myrtales > Myrtaceae > Syzygium > Syzygium grande. Next base: position 43,337,071 of record JAMXDD010000005.1, on the reverse strand, counting down.
CGGAAATAGAAGAGAAAAACAACACAATCCAATTGCAAAATCAAGACAAATCCCATATAACTTCAAAACAAAACAAGCTCCTGATAACAAGATATATTATCATAATAAAGTTAAGGGGTCATCCGCTCAAAGAGCAAATTTGTGACATCAAATCAAAATCGGTGGCCGATCACCGAATTCGTCTTCAATAATAAGCACACATCAAGATTTCCATTTGCGGCAATGGCTTTGCCTTTGGGCAGTGCGCACCTAGGTTAGGCGTTCGCAACACTATTGCCGTTCAGAGTAACAAAATTAAACGAGCATAGATCTGACACCTGTGAAATCGAAACCTTTACGAAACTCCTCTGATCTCCTTTGAATTTGAACTTGTGCACCAACGAAACCTGAAGGAAGCAAAACCCCGAAATCATACACATAAAAATCTCTAAATCTAGACTAGATCAAAATAGAAGTCTCCCCGAAGTGGGAGAGATGAGCTTCCAGATCTAGACTAGATTAGAAAAGAAAAGCTTCGTAAAATGGGAAGAAAACAAGAAAAATAGAACAGAGAATCAAATCGGTCAAAGAAAAAGGTAAAAAAAGAAGAAGAGGGGAGGCGAAGAGGAGGCTAGCTCAAACCCTCAACCCTCTCTCCATGGAGATTGAAGAGAAAAGTTGGTTGAAAATGAGATAGAGAGGAGAAAATGTTAGAAAATTCTAAAAGGATTAAATATCCCGATTATGCATGGATGAGCAAAACTCTTGCATAATCAAGACCTAATGCAGAAACGTGAAAATTCTTTACTAACCTCTAGCCATTGATGTAGTTCAATTGAAAGCCTGAATCGCCGAAAGTGCCATCAAGCATTGAAGAATGATATCTCTAGCCATTTGGCCTCTCGATCGTGATGTTTTGTTTTATATATGAGAGAGTTTGGCTTAGAAGACCCCTTTATATCCATTTGCATCCCTTCATAGGACTTCTTCCATCAAGAAGTCGTGCCTTCTAGGTCGGTCACAATATAATGGATAATTATCATGCAACATAACGTGTACAATAAACATTAATGAAATTAACTGAATGTGGGAATAATAAACCGAATGTGTGTGACATTTAATTTCGACTCATTTTGGGATTTATAAACGCGTAATTTGTCATTGTGCTTATAGTAAAATCTAAGCGAGAACCGATCACTCTCGGTTATTATTTTAAATTAGAGATTTCGCTAGAATCGCTTTTCGATCGAATTTTTTGTCGTTATTTAGACCCCAAACTTGGCAGTCGATTTTGGGAATTTTAGGACGAAATAAATTGGACGATATCGACATTAATGTAGCGATTTCAAAGATTATCGGGAATAATGGAAAAATTGAAGTATTTGACCCGGATGCAATTTGGACTAGTAGACCTCCCTCGTTAAAATTTGGTTTAATTAATTTAGCCTTTGTCCCTTTTTATTTGCGAGGCTTATTTAGGATCGGTAGATAGTTTTCAGTTTGGAATTTGGGCCGTCGGATCGCGTTTAATATTTGAATGAAACTTATTTTCTTTTAATTCCCCCCTCTCTCTCTCTCTTCCCCAGCGCACACCCCCCCTTCTGACCGCGCACATCCACCCTCTCTCTCCCTTCTTCTTCTTCTTCTTCTTCTTCTTCTCTCTCTCTCTCCTCTCCTTTCTCTTCTCTCTTCTCGACATTTTTGACCCCCCCTTTTTGAAACGTCTCTCACGCCCATACCTTCCCCCCCTCCCTCTCCTCGACATCTCTCTCTCTCTCTCATTTTTTTTTTTCTTTCTTTCTCCCTTTTCTCTTTCCTCTCTCCTCTCTTCTTCTTTTTTCGTTGGCTTTCTTCTTCCCCCCGCCGCCTCCATACATCCTGCTCCCCCACGACCAGCCCCGGCTCATTTTCGTCGCTTTTTGACCACCGCTGATCCGCTGAGTCACACGCCCGAAGAAGCTCGGTCGCCGCCTTAATACGGCGCCCGTGATGCGCGGCTCACGGTCCTGTTAACGCTTATACGCAATCGGCGGCTACCGCCCGCGGCGTCCGCCCGCTGGTTGGCATTGCCAGCCGACGCCGCCCTGTCGCCGTCGTCCGGCCACGGAAGGCGCCCGTGTGTCCCCGGCTGCAGCGCAACCCCTTTCCTCCCCTTCTCTCTCTTTTCTTCCTCCCCGAAGCTTCCCACGTTACGCAGGCTTACGCCCCATGCCGTTACCCGCCCTTGTATCGCTCTACGCCCGGCCCGTCGCGCGCTCACGCGTCCGCCACCGACTAGTCACCGGCAACCTTGCCCGGCCACTTGCAGCCATCATTTCTCCCATCTCCCTCTCCTCTTCCCGGTTTCTCTCTCTCTCTCTCTCTCTCTCTCTCTCTCTCTCTCTCTCTCTCTCTCTCTCTCTCTCTCTCTCCGTCGTCGGTGTCTTTGCCGTCGCCGCTGAACCGCCCGCCCGTGCCCGCCCGTCCCCCCTCGCCTCACCACCACCACTTGGCCGCCTCTCTCTCTCCCCCTCAACCACGACCAGCCGCTCTCCCACTTAGGAACGCCGATGCCTCAACCGCCGCTCGCACTGTTCGCGGGCCCTGTCGCCGCCATTCTTGTTCGGTGAAGGGTCGCCGCTGTCCGCCGCCATTGCGCGTGTTTGGCTCGGTTTGAAGCTTGGGACACCGGTGAGTTTGACCCTAAACCCTAATTAGGATAATTTGCATTTTTATACAAGTTTAGGAGCTAAATTAGGGTAAATTAGGGGTTAAATTGTGGAGATTATTAAGGGCCAATATCGTGGATAATTTGGTAGTGTAGCGTGATCATTTCATCGAAGTTTAATGGCTCGAGAGACGTTGTTCATTGGCTGGAAATTATTGGATCGGAACGGCCCGAGTTCGACTAGAATCGGTCTCAATTTTGGATTATAGTGCACGTCGTATTTGGTCTAGTGGTGACAGATTTGAATGATATTTTGGAAGTCTAATGGAATATTTTGAGGATATTTATAGGCCCGAATTAATCTGTTTGGAGGCTGGCCATATCAGGATTTAATTGAACAAAACGTGATCAATTCGAGGTTTAATTGTGTAATTATACGGAATGTTTAAATTGGCAGATTAAGTGGTTGATTTGTACTTGGTTGTGATCAATTCCACGACATAGTACTATGTGCCTAGTGTGACTAAGAATAGAGTATCTTGGCGGGCCTCGGGTGCGTGAATTCATGTTGATTAAATTGTGCGAATTATATGCGTGATTTATGTGCCGTGCAAGAGTGACTTGAATTGCTTTCATGGTCATGCTAGTATATTGGTTGGACATATTGAAATGTGGATTGAACTTATTGCGTGGTAAATTGATTATGTGGCATTGCGCAATTGATTTCTCATTGTGAAACCTGTGAGTGCCCAAGTGTGAATTTCATGGCCATGGATGTGCATCACGAGCATTGGCACGGCATATGCATTCACAAGTATGCCCGAGTGACATGTGCATTGTGATCACCTAAAATGCCTTGATGCGTATTACGCGGGGTTCAGATAAAAATTTGTGCTTGTGAATGTGTGATCACAATAAACCCCGGCGCGTTTTTACGCGGGTAGTGAACCCATCGAGGCGTGTTATACGGGACGATGCCCGGGTTTACGGAAGATGACTAACCTGATGCATTTTACGCTGGTAATGTGTCATGAGCCCTGATCGTTTTACGCGGGCCGGAGATCAATCTCGGGTGATAGACCCGATGCGTTTTTACGCTGGTCGGACGATGCGTTTAACGCGGGTCGGAGGAGAAATTGGTAAATGACAAAGTGCTAGCATGCAAGTGTGCGATAATGCATTGATGAGGCATGAGCATGAGTGCGAGCATGAGCATATGCATAAAACACGTTGTGACACGTAGATGCGCATGTATGTGCCGTGATTTAAATTCGTGGCGGGATTGTTATTATTTATAGAATGCCTAACTGCAGGGGTCGGGTAAGTTCTAGTTCGGGCCGAGGGCTGAGTCATATCTGATTTAGACGTGTGCTGTTTGTTTAGTACTTGTTAGGAGGTATCGTTAGCTTTGGTTTAGGTTTAGGAAATTACATTTGAGATTTTATTCTCACGGTTGTTGAAAATCGATTTTTCGGACCCCCAGCCTTGAGGATGGCAAGCGTGTCGATGCGTTGTTGGGAGGAGCCCCGGCTAGTTGTAGTACTGAACACGAGCCACTTACCCTTTTGTCGATGAGTGGCCTTGACCCGCTTTTGATTTTTGAAGTTTGGGTTGTATATGAATATTGCAAAGGTTCTCCCTGACAATGCAAGTGCATAATTGTTTTTATTGGTGGTTGTACGGCTATCCTTGGTTATGTGAATTATTGTTCGGGTGTTTGTTATTTCCGCTGTGCTTTGTTCTCTGTCGTTTGGGTGTTGGGTCGGCGACGCGCGTCTGGGGACGTCCTTGATCGAATCGACCTTTGCGAGGGGGATGGCACAACCAAGTGGGGTTCGGGCGTGACAATGTGGGATCACATTATTGATATTATAACATTCTCCCACTTATTCCCAACATTCCATTAACGAAATATTAAACCAAATCCACAAAACTCCATGCTGAAACAAACTTTATAGTTTTTACCATTTAGAGCGGGAACATTATTCTTAAATTCAGAGAAATTCATAGGTTGTAAAACTGCATATCAAACATACATGCTTATGTCACAAAATTTGAGCAAATTAAACATACATCATTCTTTATCAATGTAAAACATGTTACAAAATATGAATCACATAACATAAAAACTACCTATGGGCTAAGTTTTTAATTTAAATAAATTCATAATTACTATATGAAGAAACTATCATATTATATTACTTTTCTTAATCATTGTGGGTAAATTAAGAAAAATAATATGATATTTCATCCCTAATTAATCATATTAATATAATGAAAATTCCTGTAGGATAAAATTCATTATATTAACATGATTAATTACAATCAATATCCATTTCCAAATGTGATCCGAAGGCTCTCAGTATAATTTAAGATAATTAGAGATGTTGTGGCTAATCTCTAATTAAATAAAATTACATATGAATCACTAGACATTTAATTACATGCATAAAATATCACAAAATTGCATGTAAGGGAAAAATCGTAAATTAATACAACCAAAGGCAAAAAAGTAAATAAATCGATTAAGGGCAGAATCGTAAATATCATAGAGGAGAGAGGGCAGAAGCGTAAAATCGTAGAGAGGGGCAGAAACATAAATATTGAACAGAGGTCTACGGGGTCCCACGGGCACGTGCATTCCCGTGCCATGCACGCACCCCTTCCTTAGCGAGGGAGCGTGGCTCCTACGCGCCTGTGCCCGCACACTTGCTCGTGGCACGCGCCAGAAGCCCTTTTGTGTGTTTTTTGTTTTCTCCTTCACCCGAGTAGCCGCACGACCCTGACTTCACCGCGCCTTCATCCGCCCGATTCTCCTCCAGCAGCCCACCATAGACCAAAATAAATGGTGGGTTTTCGGTACCACACCAGCGCGACCACATAGGTCCAAGAATCAGTGAAAACACCCAAGAAATTGGCCCAAATCATGCAAAATTCCACCAAAATGTACAAACTTTAACCACCGTGACTTCTGCCGCTCAATTCATCTCCGGCGATCACAATGATACCGAATTTACTGAATTTTTTTTCTTGCCCATGGCGTTGCGACCATACTGGTCCGAAGCCGGGCGGTGGGTGGCTAGAATTTGGCTGAAATCGGCAATTTCTTTCTCGTCTCCAAATTGCCTGATTTTCAATTCAATCAAAATTCCACACAATTCATCATGGCAAAGATATATATGGCTCTGATATCAAATGTTAGAAAATTTTAAAAGAACTGAATATCCTGATTATACATGGACAAGCAAAACTCTCGCATAATCAGGACTTAATGCGGAAATGTGAAAATTCTTTACTATCCTCCTACCTTTGACGTAGTTCAATTGAAAACCTGAATCGTCGAGCGCCGTTAAGCGTTGAAGAAGGATATCTCTAATCAATTGCCCTATCAAACATGATTATGTGTTTTCTATATGAGAGGATTTGACTTAGAATATCCATTTATGTCCATTCGCACCTCTTCAAATAACTTTTTTTTATCAAGAAATCGTGCCTTTTGGGTGGTCACAATATAATGGATAATTATCACGTAATATAACGTGGATAATAAATATTAATGAAATCAACTAAATGTAAGAATAATAAATCAAATATGGAACCACATTATTGATATTACAACAAAAAATCCTAAAGAGAGGAGAGAAAATCAACAACTTTTATTCGTGACAGTTAGGAGTAATGTCACACGACAATCTCTAGTGTAATTACTATTCAGTCTGATCAAACTGACATTTTGAGCTTTTTCCATCCTAGTTGTCATCTGATCATGCCATCATTTCCTTTATTTTTTCAACAAGGCCAGGGATGCAACCATCTTTGTCCCTGTCGAGAACAAAAAAGCAAGAAAAATATGAATATTATGAAATAAAACCATCAACTAGCATGAAGTGAAGATCATAATCGGTGAGAGGAGCACATTCACGGGGCCGAAGGAGTTCTAATTAGGTTGAGTCTTTTACAGTTAATATTGGCTTTTGTAGCAATAAAATTTATTAAATTAACCAAAAAAAATATATCAGCCACTTCAAATTGGAGAATGAGCAAAGATATGTTCCTATTGAGCAGAGCGACGAAATCCAAATTTTGATATATGCCTTTCAGTTCATACTAACCACTTTACTGTATCACTTTACAATTGTTGGATAATGGACATATCGATGCTATTGAATACAGATCATCTGATTGGATCGACACATTTAATGCATGGAATGTGGAAAACTTCTTAAAGGATGCATTGGACTCGACTTTATGACACAACTTGCAAATTTCAAGTTCTCTTTCCCACTCGAAGCATATGCCAGTAATGATAATAGAACAATCCGTCAATGCAGTGGCCCTTTACTTATACCCAACAAAAACAGGGTAGAAATCGATGTCACCCTTTGTTATGCATTAAGCTACCCAAGTCTCAACACTTCCTCTACCCAGACAGTAGAAATTATTTCTGATAGGAGAATGTAAGTGAGTTCTACATCTTACCCCTCAGGTAGATGCATTCCATTCACATTGGCAGCTTTAGAGAGAGCCTCCTTCCATTTTTTGACCTTGCGCGTCCCAAATTCGCTCTCATGGTTGGTCAATGCTGTCTCATAACTCTGTTTCTTTCCTGTCACTTCTCGTGGATTCTGTCCCCTCACTTCCCCCCGGTGCCACCTTATAAAATATCGGTAGCAGCTTTTTTGTTTTGTTCTTCTCCCCTAGGATCTGCACCAACTCCTTCAGACACCACCAAGATTCAGCATAGTTTTCGGAGAAAACGACGATGTACATGCGAGATTGATCAATGGGGTCCTTTAGTGCCGGTGGGAAATCCTGGCCCATCATTAAGTTCTCACTGTCCATGAAAGTATTTATGCCCTTCTGGACCAAGGCCTTGTTCAGACTCTCAACGAAGTCCTCGCGGACATCCTTACCTCTGAAGTTTAGGAACACATCGTACATTTTCAGTTCAGAGATCCTCTTGACAATGTCTTTGATTGTTTCGGCCTCCAAAGCTCTAACATAATAAAAGACAGAGACATGGATCATATAAGCTGCCAAAGCCGTCGAATTAAATGAAGCGAGCAATAACAATTTGGTCTAAGAAGAATAGATCATGAAGATGTCCATGCAAAAGGACACGAGCACAAATTTTAGGATACAAATTCATATTGCCACTCCACATAGGCCGTGATGGTGCCGATGTGGAAAGAGATACAGAGTAGTCACAAGACACCATATTAAGCTAAGTCTTGTTAACAAGGACATTTGTTAAGCATGCATAAGGAGAAACGAAGTACTCCTAAAACGAAGAAAAGAACGAACAAAGGAAAGATAACGCAAAATCCATACATGGTTATTATTACCTTCCACTGAGGCCCGGCAAACAACCGACATAATGTAGCCAATTATCCACGAGAAAAAGAAACAGTGAATTTACAGAAACTGGTTAACCCTTCACAAAAAAACAAAAAGGCTATAGGAGAGAAAACCGAGAATATAAAAATTTCGAATTTCGAGTCCTTATTTCTCATTTTCAAATGATAGAGAAAAGGGGGAAAAAGCCATGGCGTCACTGTCATCCATTGGATGTTTGTGAGTATGAATAATGTGAAAGACTTGCCAAAAGAATGAACCAATTGGTTGAAAAGACAATTGAATATGCTATGACTCTTTTATTTTTCATTATTTCAATTTTATTTGAAGTTTATTTTAAAATGACCGACAAATATGAAATAAAACAACTTAACTATGAATAAGTTACGCTTAATTATTATTCTTATTGAATTATTAAATGAAGTGAATTAAGTGTAATTTTATCAGTTAATATAATAGGTGCACTTTTATTATGCTTTTATTGGGAAGATTTCTTTTTTATTTTTATATTATTATTTTAATATTTTACAATTTTATCTTTTAAATTTTTTATTAATTAATTTTCTTATCATCGTTAAAGAAACGATTTTATTTGTTAGCTGAATTTGATCGTGTAAGGAAATAAGATATACTTTTAGTTGAAATAACTTGATCAGTATTTTTTTATTTGTGCTTGATTTTCGTCCTCTTTTATAAATTTAATTGTTCTTTAACTAATTTCATTGTAATAGTTCAATTAAGCTAATACTTAATGAAGTTAAATCACATTATTTCCCCTTAAGACTAGTTTATCTATGATTTATTTGTATTGTCTACGTACTTATATATAGTTTGGTATCATAATTTATATTCACAATAACCTGCATAATCTATGTTATTGAGTCAAATTTCTCACACTTTAAACTAAATATATGTTTTGTCTAAAAAAAAAACTAAATATATGCGAGATAAAATTTGATTTCGAGCAGACACATATTTCAAAATTTACTTCAAGATGCATGATAAACCGCTAACTGATGCTAATTCATCGAACATGGGCCAAGTGGAACAATTATGCCGTGTGCCTTACCAAGTGACAATGACAGAGCAAAGTTACCTATTATGTGGCGAGTACAATGAATATTCTTTTAGCTTCGATGGTAACTATATATAGGAAAGGTAGAATATAAATATAGATTAGTATAGGCCAGAGTTTTATGTATTATGTACTGTCTTTGATATTGACTAAACTTAATCTATTTGAAATTTGTGCAATTTTTCTTTTAACAAATATCTCAATTTGCACATTCAAAATTTTGAGTTTTGTGGATGTATTATGTGCTGTGTGAGCATCTGATGAGAGTGTGTTTGCGTGAGAGAGAGAGACGGAGTTAGGCAAAGTTACTACTTACCCCTTTTTCAGCCCGGACAAGCTACCCGCCTCCTGGAGAGCGTCCTTCCATCTTTTCATTCTTCTCGAATCCTTCCCGAGCTTCTTTTCGAGATATGCAATACCAGTTCGGTAACTCCCGCCCAATCTTCTTACTCTATCTAATTCCACTTCATAATACACCGGAACGACCTTGAGGTTTCCTTGCTTCTTGCACTCCATGATTTTCTTCACCTCTTCCAAACACAACTTTGAATAGGCATAGTCCTCGGAGAAAATGAGTATTGCAAGGTCTGATTTCTCGATCATCTTCGTAACCATGGTCATTTTAGTCTCTTCATCTTCCTCCCTTTCTTGAACGTCGAAGTAGGATATTCGAGCATGGTCTAGAGATGTGTAGAGATGTCCGACAAAGTTTTTGACAATGTAGTTGTCGTTGTTGTTTTCTTTGAAACTCACAAAGACTTGGAAACCCATTCTGGACTTGGAAGAAGAAGACGCCATTAGAATCATGAAACGAGGTGAACAATGAGTAATGAGGTACCTAAGATTTGGTTAACAATGAGCAATGAGTTGCCAAGGTTTGGTACTTTGTTTGGGTGGTTTATCTCCATTCGATCTTTTTTATATATTTGAACGAGATGCCTAAGATTTGGTATTTTGTTTGGGTGGTTTATTCCCCATTTGACATTCCCTATATATTCTATAACACCAGATGCATGACTTTCTTTAAGAAAGAGTATTATTACGCATTTTAATAATAGTAGTGTGCGCATAGACTCAATCTATTTGTGCGTGAAACTTTTTTTTCGTTAATTAGATGGCGTGATCGACATAAATCTTTAGTTTATATTAAATTTATTATTGATTGAATTGTTAATGAATTTGACCTGCCAAAATAAGATAGATTATTATTATTATTTCATATCATCGTGATTGGAGGCCAGTTTTTTATTAATTGATTGATTGGCTTCAGGAAAAGAAAACTTTATGAAAGTGTCCAAATCTGGTATTAGATTTATATCAAACTGATGATCCAATCTTAACATCAATAATAATCTCATACTCCTCTGAAAAGCTTCTCTATATATTTTAGCGCGTTGCCTAAGGTTTGATACTTTGTTTGCGTAGTTTATTCTCCATTTAATCTTTTCTATATATTCTACAACACCCAGTGTCGTGACCTACCCAAACCAATCTCCCCACCTAGGGGGTTTGGCTAATTGATTACTAAATTAAACCTAGTTCGAGTTCTCCCAAATCTATATCAATTCGCGACTTAGGTTTAAGTTATTAACATGTAAATTAATTTCATTTGGAAGTCACCACTAATAAGTTTTTTGTAGATCGTTTAGATAACCAAGTAAGCATGGGAGTATTGCTTTACTTCTACGAACTAGAGATTCAATAGGTTCAGGGACTTCATTACATTAATTAACCAACTAGTACCCTTTTGGTATTTAAATTTGTCCAAACATCACCTAAAGTGTTCATGTAGCAATCACACCAATTGTGAGTCCTTGAGTTCTATCCTTAACTAGGCTAAAGGGAAGCAACAATCAACGTATGAAAAGTGCGCAACTAAGAAATAATAAAAATGAAAATGCGCAAGCAACAGCCTAGCAGTTGTCTCTAAGAACATTCAAAACCCTATTATAAAGCTTTAAGAGCTTGTTCAATTTTAAGCAAAATTTTTATCAAAGATTTTCGCACATTTTAAAAGAAAACCATTTGAAACGCAATTTCCAAGCTTTTTCCTAATTTTTAGGAAAAAAATATTTTTTTTCGGAAATTTTATTTTTAAATTTTTTAAATTTTTTTATCGGAAAATAGGGACTCGGGGGCCCGGTCTGAATATGGGCCGGAGAGGGCCTTGGGGTCTGAGTTACAAACACAAGGAAAAAAGCCAAGAAATGAAGTGGGCTCATTTACTTAAGCCCAATCCACTTCTAACGAGACACAATCTCAAAAATCACCACCCCAATCATAACTAGAAATAAGCCCAAATCCATCAAACCCAATTTGAACCCAAAAAAAGGCACCAACGCAAGTCCAAATCCACCTCACCAGACTGAGTCCCAAATTATTAAACCTCACTTAAGCCCACCTAACCATTTTCTTTCCTTGCCCCTCTCAACTGTTCCCCTCTCTCACATTCAGGTCCTCCTCTTCTACCCAAGCAAACCAATGGACGAGAAAACAAGGCTTGAAACTTCCCAGTGAATCAAAATGTAACCTTCACTAAACTTCCATTGTGGGATGCCATATCGGGGCCCATTGTCGTCCACTGGACATTCAAGATTTCGCAAAATAGGGGTCTCGGCTTTGCTGGGGCCAAAACAGGTCGGCTCATGGGTATGAACATTCAACGGAGGAAACATGGCATGTAGCTAACAGAATACAAAGATGTGGCAACGTCATTACTCGTGAAATTCAAGCCTAACAACTGATGACCGAATGAGCTGCGCCCATACATGCCTTTGGATTCGAACAGAAGCAAAAGTCATCTTTCATGCACTTCTCAGAAACATTTCATCGAGCAAGTCTTGTGCATTTGACTAAAAGTGATATGGCACTCTGATGAACTCGACACCAAAATTTCAGTTCATCGAGAGTGCCATATACATTTTGGAGTCGAGTTCATCCTACATCAGTCAGAGGACCCCTCATAGTTGATGAAAATACTTCTAACAGATCCAAGATATGCTTTCACAAAACCAAACAAAGTCTTGGTGTCATTTTAAGAACAACCAACGTTGTATCAAACATGCGGTGGGCACGGATAAAGGAGGAGGTAGTGATCTATTTTTAGACCTTGAACTCAGATCTAGACCAAAGTAATAGTCACGCAATGCACGGCATAAAAATCAACTCAGCTGGATGCAAACACATTTAAGAACCGGAGAAAACGAGTTCAACTCGTCCAATAAACAGAGCCGGGCGAGCCAAAGGGATTCACGGGGTCCCTACCCGGTTCAGGGGAGACGGCGGCCACAGGGCGAGTTCGACGCAAGTCGAACCACGGCCGACCGCCTCGCAATGTCCCTGAACCGAGATCCTCGGGAAAGAGAGACTTGAACTAAACTACGAAATGGACTCACCGGAAATGTAGGATTCGGGAACGTGAGATCGTGTGGGTGACGATGCCGGCCGGGTGTTGTTGGACGGCGATGGGGCGAGTCGGGAAGGAGGAAACGGCACCGGAATCAGCAACTGGTAAAGCTCGAGCCAAGAGTCCGAGCCTACTACCACAAGTACCTGGACTTCAACGGTGAGACGCTGGCATGGATGATGGCCATTGATGCATCGTTCTTGCTTGAGTTCCTCCAAATCTACGCTATCAAAGAAGGTAAGATGCTCTTGAGGGTCTCATCGAGGATGTCGCATTTGGTCGACTTTGCAGGGAGGAAGTCTGCACACAATGCCATCCTTAGGGACATAGTCATGCTAGAGAATCAAATCCCGCTTTTCATATTGAGGAAGATGTTGGAATTCAAATTTGCATCCCTCAACGAAGCTGACGACATGTTGCTTGTGATGCTAATGGGGTTTTACAAGGAAGTCTCACCTTTCAAAGCGATAGAGGCATTGCCCAAGATACAAGTCTCAGTCTGTGCCCACTTGCTAGACTTCTTGTATGACATCATAGTCAAAGGCCCAATTGAAATGCTCAAGAGGCTGCTTATTTCAAACCCAGTGAAGTTGTTATTGAAACTGCCATGGACCATTCTCTCTAAACTGCCATTTTTCTCAGTCTTGGCACAGCCTCTTGAGTCCTTATTCTCATCCCAAGAAAAAGAAGATGGCAAGTCAGAAAATGAAAGCAGCAATCTTGATAAGCCACCTTCAGTTGAGGAGATCGCAATCCCCTCGGTCTCTGACCTGTCCAATGTAGGAGTCTGTTTCGTAGCCACCATCGGTAGCCTCCCTAGCATCGGTTTTGATACCAAGATGGCGACACTTTACTTGCCTGCCATAAGTCTGGACGTGAACTCGGAGGTGTTCGTTAGGAACCTAGTCGCTTACGAGGCGTCCAACGCATCAGGCCCATTGGTTTTCACGGGCTGTACTGAACTCATGAACGGCATTATAGACTCAGACAAGGACGTGAAGTTGTTGAGAGAGAGAGGGTTCATTTCGAACCGACTGAAGAGCGACGAGGAGGTGGCGAAGCTGTGGAAGGGAGAAATTGTTCTCAGAATACTTTTTGATGGTTTCAATTCGTATACACCACTCACCTCAAGTCCTTAAATAAAAGCACAATACCTACACTACATTTTTTTTAATTTTTGGTTGAAACTTTCACTACATTTAAGGGAAAATTCGAATTAAAAACCCAAAGTAGGGTCAAATTCTCAAAAAAGGATCCCAAAAAAATATGGTGTCAAATAAGGGTATGAAGTGTCCAATTAGTCTTAAATGAAGGCCCAAAGTCTCAATAAGTCTCAAGTAAGGGTCTGGGTTGGTTACCGATCAAATGCTTACCTGGCCGGCAATAACGCATTCTTGTTCCATTGATCTAACGGTAATTTTTTTAAATTTTTAAATGTTTTTGTTTCTTTTTTCCTTTTTTTTTTTTTTTTTTTCCTTTTCTTTTTTTTTTTTCTCTCTTTCCTCTGTCAGCCATAGCTAGGGCCGGCGGAGGTCGCCAAATTTTAGGCGAATATCGGCCTTTGCTGCGTCGGTGAGGGCGCCCTTGCCTAAGTTAGGCGGTGTGCCCCCTCGCCCAAGTTGGGTGGGTAAGGGCGACTCTCACTAGATCTAGAGAGCCAGCCTAGGCGAGGGTGGCCTTCGCCGACGGCAGCAAAAACCTTGGGCCTTGGCTATGTGTCATGGAGGGCGAAAAAAAAAAAAGAAAAGGAAAAAAAAAAAAAAAAAAAGAAAAAATTATTGTTCGATCGCCAAAACAATAAAGTTCTTGTCAATCAGTAAGCATTTGACCGGTTGGCGAATCAAGGCTTTTACTTGAGATTAATTGGGACTTTAGACCCTTATTTAAGACTCATTAGGCATTTCAAATCTTTATTTGATATAATATCTACTTATGATTTTTTTTTGAGAATTTGATCTCATTTTGAGTTTTTAATTGAAAATTTTCCTACATTTAATGATGCAGAAAAAGATCCCACATGCATACTTTTGGAGGACAAAATGTCAACAGCAAAAAAAAACACAAACATTAAAGGAGCCAAATACCATGAAGTTTTTGCTCCTTTTTTTTTTTGCTCGAAAGTCTTCGCTCCTTCGGACAATGTCAGAACTTCACGCTCTTTAACAAAAACCAAACAAGAGCTCCTCTTTTTTCTCATGAAAGCATTCAATGGGGAAGGGTCTAGTCAAAGATGGCCCACCATAAACCATGTGAATTTCCTTTTGTTCTCGATCTTCTTCTGACGCCCACCGTAAATCAAGACTTCCAAATCTAGAACCCAGGTCCCAGCACTTACGTTCTCAAATCTAACAATCAATTTTATATTTTTCAAACAGTCTCTCTCCGGCTCTCTCCCAAAAACTCCCTCTCTCTGCCCGACCTCACTCACTCTCCGTTCCTGTATGGCCAGTTGCTCACGCCCGACCGCCAGCCTACCGTGGTTGGCCTGTCGCTGACCACCAACTCCCTGCGCCTGCCCGTGTCGGCCACTGGAGCTCTGCGTCGCTGCCTCTGCCACCGAGAGCGTCCTTCCTGCAGAGCATGAGGGAGAGAGAAAGGGAAAGCCAGAGGACCGGGCCGAAAAAGGAAAAAGAAGAAAGATCAGTGGGCCGAACCCAAGCGGGAAAAACAGAAGAAAAAGAAAGGGGCCGGATCGGACCGGTCCAATTGAACCGGGTCGAACCGGCCCGAATATTTTAATAATAATTTTTTCAATATTTTTAAATTTTTTTTTTCTAATAATCCCTATTACAATTTGCAATTCTATGTTTTCATAAGGAAACGACAATCCATTGGACCGGCAGAATTAGGTATCAACACCAAAAAGCATGATTTTCTTTAAGGAAGAGTATTATTAGGTGTTTTAATAATATTAGCGTGTGTATAGACTTAAATTTATTTTGCGTTTGAACCTTTTCTTTGTTAATTAGATGTCTTGATCAGCATAAAGCTTTATTTTATATAAAATTTATTGTTAATTGAATTGTTAATGAAATTGACCTGCCAAAATAAGATAGATTATTATCGTCATCATCATCATCATCATCATAATTTCACATCATCGTGATTGTAGGCTAGTTTTTTTTTTTAAATTGATTGATTGGCTTCGAGGAAAGAAAACCTTCTGAAAGTGTCCAAATCCAGTATTAAATTTATCTCGAACCGATGATCCAATCCGAACATCGATAATAATCTCACAAGCTTCTCTATATATTTTAACATGTTGCCTAAGGTTTGATACTTTTTTGCGTAGTTTATTCCCCATTTTAATCTTTTATATGTATTCTATAACACCCAGATGCATGACTTTCTTTAAGAATTAGTATTATTGGGCGTTTTAATAATATTAGCATGTACATAGACAAAATTTATAAGTGAACCTTTTCTCCGTTAATTAGATGTCTTGGTCACATAAACCGTTATTTTATATTAAATTTATTGTTAATTGAATTCTTAATGAATTTGACCTGTCAAAATAAGATAGATTATTAATATCATCATTTTCACATCATCGTGATTGGAGGCCAAATTTTTTAATTGATTGATTGGTTTAAAGGAAAGAAAATCTTTTGAAAGTGTCCAAATCCGGTATTCGGTTAATATCGAATTGATGATCCAATTCAAATATCGATAATAATCGCATGTTTTTCTGAGAAGCCTATTGACACCTGAATTTTTACCGACAAAATCAAACATACATTCAACAAACTTTTTGGCAATAAAAAGGGCTAATAAAACTCATCAGCTCATTCACGCAACCTAGAGACTGACTCATGAAAATTGAACTTCAATTCATTTCAAATCTCTATCGGTGGTTTTCTCACGTTGGGAACGTGCGGTCGTGACGAGTTGGTGCATATCGAAGCTTCCTTCATCCCGGTGCCGTCTTTCATCGCTGGTGAATATCGGAGCTTCCTTCATCGATCTTCGTCGGTGCCGATTCACTTCGCTTCCCTGATCAGGTGACCTTCCCCTGTTTTGCTCCACCTTAATGAAGTTGAGGCCGAGGTGTATTGATACATTTGCGGGCAAATCCATTTAGAGTCAAAACCGTTTTTCAATGACTTTCTGTGATTGTAAATATGTTTTATCGTGTTCAGATAAAAAAAAAAAAAAAAAACTGCGCTGATTTTGAGTCCGTGATTTGTATTCGAAGCGTATACCAACTGTTCGGCAAATTGTCCATGAGAGGTATGTGCGAGATAATGCTTTCCAATGTTGAATTCGAGAATCAATCAGTGAATTTTCCATGTCATTAACTGATTTGTAGTCATAGAGCATGAATTCTCCGAAACGTTCCTCAGTCACCGAAACCCTCATTTTTAATCTATTTCGTTTGTGAGACATAGGGTCAGATTAAGACACGTGCGTAAATCACTGAGAATCTGAAGTGTGTCTTGATGATCTGCGACGATGTTGTGTCAGCGTCAGTTTTAGACGAAGAAACTGCTTTGAATTCGTGAAAAGGTTCAATGTTCTCGATGCACACCAACTGTTTGTTGAAATGTTCCTCGGACACAGCTGCGAAATAGTGCATATTTTTACATGATCTAAGGACATTTCAGCGTATAATAATCATGTCGTTAACACATAGGCTCGATCCCATTTTGTTTTGTCATGGTTGAAATCAAAATCCAAACGTTTCGTTTTCTTCCTCTCTAATGCTTCTCGGCTGTTGCTGTGCCTACTGCGTTGGGTGTTTTCTTTGGTGATTGCCCGTCAGATGGTGCGGAGTCGAGCCTATTCTTTAGGACATCCATACATCAAGGCGTTTTGTTCATCTGTTTCCTTGCTTTGTGGCTTTGAGCGGTGAATGGCCAGCAATGAAAATTGAGGAATTAATTGGATTCCCTCCTTCTGTCTCTTCTAGACAAATACAACTGTTAAAAGTATGGAAATGAGGATTAATGAAGTTCTGAGAAGATGATGATTGCTGGAAATGGATATCTGAAAAAGAAAATATCCTTAACCTAACCTGTATCAAACTCAATCAACACAAAAGTCCCGTGACTTGTTCCATGGATCCTACCGCAGAATCAAATCGATATTGCTTATGAACCCCAATTGCAATGGGACCCCTCGCTTATTTGCTCATTCATCATAACATCCAACTATATACTTTTATTCCACACAGACGCGCCCAAAATGAGAAGAACTGACTTGTACGGATGCAGAAACTATCCGCCTATAAAATACAAAGAAAGACTTTGATTGGTCTGAAGAAGGCGAAATTTGCAAAGTTTGGAGTTGAATAGAAAATTAACGTGGAAGATAGACGGGGATGTTCCATTCCAGTGGCCTCACACACGCACCTTTCATCGTCGTCACCTCCTTCTGTGCACTTTCTTTAATTGCTGCTTCTTTTTATCTCTCTTATCCTTTTATGTCCTGAGGTAAGTATGAATGAATTCGACTGAAAAAATCAGGGGAGGAACTAACCTGCTACATGCTCTCAAAAATAAAT
This sequence comes from Syzygium grande, assembly GCA_024733475.1. Classification (NCBI taxonomy): domain Eukaryota; kingdom Viridiplantae; phylum Streptophyta; class Magnoliopsida; order Myrtales; family Myrtaceae; genus Syzygium; species Syzygium grande. The sequence goes on along the minus strand of JAMXDD010000005.1, from coordinate 43,319,106 downwards.
CAAAGAATCAATTCATGCTAACGGCACAAAGGACAATACAAATTGGTCTATGATTTTCCATTTTCTGCAATTGTGGTAATTTTTCTGTAGTTGAAAGGGGACAAGTTATTCCCACAAAATGGACGGTTATTTTGACGGTGATTGAAAATGGACAGCGTTAATAAAATGGTCGGAGTGATGGTCTCTCAATGCAAACTAGCCTCCAATTCATTGCGAAAGATTAAAAACTGCTTTCACCAACCAAGAAGATTGTAAAGAGGAAGAAAAAAGTTCCTTCGATTTCTTTCCGTTGTTACGAAGGAAGCAAGAACATATAGATGAGTTACAAAAAAGCATAAGGATTGATAAATTCATGAAGAAGTTCGCATGAATTGATTCTTTTTTGGTAAGGTCAAACACTTCGTCAATTTATATTCTATCCAATCAAGATAGACAGCTCACGATCAAAAAAATAAAGATAGACAGCCTCTAGACTCTAGCTCTCCCTAGAAAAACCAAGTTTGATGATAATGTGCCTGTTTTTCTAGTTTTGTGGAATTTATCGCCTGCAGAGTCGCCGAGCCTGGTGGATCGTGTTCGCAATGAGCATGGGAAATTGCGACAATTGCTAATTTCGAGTAGCCTTCTTTTGTTTAAGAATGGTAACAGGGATTCATGTGCATATGTTTACATCAAGATGTGAATATTTACGTTCACTTTGGCTGCATTGATCCATGTGCATTCACATGCTAGTTTTGAAAAATTTTCTTCTCTCCTTTATTTTATTATTATTCTTGAAAAAGGGAAATATCCACATGGGCTAACCAGGACAAAGGCTTCTGTAATTTTCCCCACATTTCATAAAGCAATAGTCGTGAGACAATTTTATAAGCTTCTGTAATTTTCCCAGTGTCCCACATTGTATATGTATTCCCCTCAGGCCACAACAGGACAATGCTGTTCAATTGATAAAGCTGACAATGCACAGACGCTCTACTTTCCATGCATACAAACAGATGATGTTCCCACTGCATTCTTAACTTATGCATGTTAAAGTGTTTTGCATTTAAAGTTCTAAAATTTGTTAGGAAAATATAATTTAATTTTAAAATTTTTAAAAAGTGTAATTAAATCTTAAATTTATTACGAAAGTAAAATCAAGTCCTAAAGTTTTCAAAAAGTGCAATAGACAAAATAACTCAATTACGCTTTTTAAAAGTTTTAGAACTCAATTGAGACTTTTGTGATAAGTTTTAATAATTGATTGCATATTTTGTAAGTTTCAGTATTCAATTATACTTTGATAACAAGTTTTAAAACTTCTAATGCATTTATTCATTTATTTTTGCGAATTTGTTGACTCCAATTGGTGTTCCTCCTGTTTTCTTGACTTGAGCGGAAAGATGCGTTACTACTCCTAGATACTCTATAACTGCTAGTGGGAAGCTTGTTGGCTGTTTCAGAGGGCAGAATGGATTAAGACAAGGTGATCCTATCGCATCCTATTTGTTGTGAAGACAGGGCAATTTTTCACTAAAACTTTGCATCATAGAATAAGCAAATGAGATTTTAACCTATGCACCAAGAAATTCAAGCTTACACACACGTACTTCTGTTATGCCATTTACTCACTCACTCACTCACTCATACTTTGCTAACAATGATATGATCTTCTTGAATAGAGATAAAGAGTCATTTCTTGCCGTAAAATCTGGTTTTGAGAAATTCTACAACTATATCTGATCGGAAACTTGACCTCAAAGGACTGAGATGTCTGGAGCTAAAATTAGGGCTAGACTATTAAGTGACTTCTTGGGATTCAGTCCCTTTAAAGCTGGTTCAAACAATTGGGAAACGATTGAAAATGCTCCTCAGTTTCACACTCAAGCAAACAGTGCATGAATGTGCTTTAGATGGAGTAAGAAACTCCACGATCTAAGCGCGAGAAAATGTGAATTGTATTGGGATTGCAATTACAATCAATTGAAATAGTTGAAATTGAAAACACATTGAAATCAAATTACAAGGAATTGAACAAGGAAATGAAAGTACAAGGAAAAGTAAAGATAACTCTCGGAGATGAAGGGTGCGTTGGTCAATCTGCCGCTTTAGCCTTTTAATGTTCTTCAAAAGATGTGGCACCATATCTATCCGGGAAAATTTCATTTTGGTACCCAAAATGGGGGTTTTTTCAAAAAAGGATTCAAAGTGGACCTAGTGCCAAATTAATACCCAAAGTACCCAATCGGTCTCAAATTGGTACTCAAAGTCGCCAAAAAGTCTCAAATAAGGGCATGGGTTGGCTAGCCGGCCAAAATGCCCCTTGGTCGGCGATCCTGCGACTATTTCGGCGATTGGAATAGTATTTATATATTTTTTATACTTTTTTTCTTTTTTCATTTTTCCAATTTTTTCTTTTCCTTTTCTTTTTTTTTTTCTCTCTTCCCTCTGCCCGCCATAGTCGGGGCGGTTGGAGGCCCTCGCGGTGAGGGCAACCTAGGGTCGAGCGAGGGCTGCCCTCGTCGGTGTCGGGCGAGGGCCACCCTTGCCGGCGTTAGCGAGCCGCCTCCACAGGGGTGGGCGGCGTTCCCCTCGCCGCGAGCCTCAGTGAACGCTCCGGATCTCCAATCCGGTGGCAGAGAAGGGAGAAGCCCCAGGGGGCGGGGGCCTTGGGTTAATCCCAGTCATCGGGGGTGTAGTGTGGGTGTGGGGGAGGCGGGATCGGCAGCGATGCGGTGGCTACTTCTGCCATCTGCTTCTGAACCTGCTGGCGGCAATCATCATCAACCGCCTATATCGCGGCGATTGACCGGTAACAGTCCCCTCATTGCCTGCTTCATTGGCGTTACGTAGTAGCTAAATTTTGACTCCGACCCTCGCTAGATCCGGTGAGATGCTCTCGCGGATCTGGCGGTATCCTGCCCGCCCGGCCGGTGAGGGCGGCCTCGCCCGCCTAGCCCAGGCGCGAGGGCCGGCCCAGGCGAGGGCTGCCTGCCCACCGAGGTTGGTGACCTTTTCCGGCCTCGGCTATGATCGGTGGATGAAAGAGAGAGAAAAAAAAGAAAAGGAAAAGGAAAAGAAACAATAGAAAAAGGAAAAAAAGTATAAAAATACTGCTCCGATTGTCAAAAACAAATCGGCGGGATCGCCGGCTGGCGGGCATTTTAGCCGGCCGGCGACCCATGCCCTTATTTGAGACTTTTTGGGGACTTTGGGTACCAATTTGAGACTGATTGGGTACTTTGGGTATCAATTTGGCACTAGGTCCACTTTAGACTCATTTTTGAGAAAAAGCCCCCACTTTGGGTTCTAAAATGAAATTTTCCCTATCTATCCACTTTGCTTGAAATTCTCCTATTTTGTGGGCAACCGCCTAAGTAAATGGACTAGCTAAACACGCTTATTTGGGGAAAAAAAACCAGTAAAATTGGGTACTTATGCAAGTATATTTGATCATTCTTTCTACATAGTGTTTATGATATAGGAAACGTAAGAAATTATAACAAACTTAAAAGGTCATGGATGCATTATTGCAAGTCTTGCTGAAGAATTTTAACTATCATTTGCAATCACAAGGAAAAAGTGGAATGCCGATCTCATGCAGTCATTGAGGAAGCATACGCCCAACCTAGGTTTGATACATATCTCGACAAAATCATCAAGAAAGGAGCAAAAAAATAAATGCACCGTAAGTTTTTGTGTATAAAATTCACCGATATCACAAGCATAAATAATTGTTCATCGCAATTTTTCTGGATGTACTCGTGACATGCGTGACCCCACCACGTGATTTTAGATATCAATCGATTGAAGTGGGCATACAACAAGTACCTACACAACGATAAATTCTAGCATAATAAGTTGAGCACACATTCTAGCAAAAAAAAAAGTTGAGCACACAATGAACAGTAAAAAAGGGGGGAAAAGAAGAAAAAGCCAAAAGCAGTTCACTTCCCTTCTAACTACTCCCTAAGAAAAATTCTAATTGATCTAACACGGTAGCCGACCATAAAAAAATTGGAGCGAATTGAATTGAAAGCACACGCACGGTTAAGTGATGTTCATCATGCCTTTGCTGAGGAAGGCTACTTTTTTAACTTGAGAAAACAGTAAAGATTCGCCAAAAAAAACTCTCCTTTCTAATTTGCTCCTTCACGTGATTCCATTTGTCATCATCGCATCCCCCTTTTTCAATCCGTGAAATGCGGATATTCTTACTTAGTGGGACTTTACTTCACCTGATTCCGAGGATTAGCTTTCGGTGAAAAACTATTGCCTAGAGGTCCTTTCCTTTTCCATATGCTCGTGTATTTGTAACTTGCTCTTTGCTTTTTCGGTGCACCAAAGAACATAGATATACACTATCAATCATTTTGCATCGAGCGCTTGTCTGAAAATAAAATGACACCATATGTTCATTCATAGAATCAATTTATAGAATACTTTTCCTTACAAATGTAATTAGGCTACAAATGCTCATGTGCTAATATTTTTGTCTTGGCCACATGCCGCCGTGAGATCTGATTCACGTATTTTATGGTGTTTGTGCACCAAAAGGGATTATGATGTAATAATAAAAGGGTTTGTCCTCCTTTGATACCCAAAAAAAGTAAAGGTAAATCGAGCATGATGGCTCACGTGTACAACAACCCTCCTCTTCCTACCAGCCCCCATCAGAACTTTGGAATAAATTATGGAAACTAGATGTCTCGCCAAAACTCAAGATGTTTTTATGGAGTATTTGCCAAAATGCCTTGCCTACAAAGGATAACCTCCTCAAAAGATACATAATCCCTAACCCAGTTTGCCCTCTTTGCTAGCAGAACCGAGAAACCCTTGAGCACTTGTTCCTCCTTTGTTCATGGACTCAAGAAATCTGGTCAGATTCGCGGGTACAAGTTAGGATTTCAAGTCATTGACTCAATCAAATTGATCAATGGTTACTAAATTACCGAAGCACTAAAGGGGATGCGTAAAACCTGGAGCTTGTCAGAGCTATTCTTTAGCACATATGGAAATCTTGTAACAATTTCATATTCAGGGGCACCAAATCAAATCCGAGGAGTGTTGTCACGGATGCCTGTGCAATGAACGACAAAATTACTCATTGGAGCTCCAAACCCATAGGAAAAGGGAAAAGGAAGGAAAACTCAGAGATTTCTTGGATTCCACTGCGCTGGGGATCTCTGAAAATAAACGTAGATGAAGCATTTCTAGAGAGAGAAGGGGCTGGTGCGGTATCGTGGGTGTGCCGAGACTCCTCCAGAATCTTGATTGACGGATTCGCAAGCTCGGTAAAGTTGATCTCCCTCCATGCTGAAACCTTACCTCTGTTGGAAGCGTTGAAGTGGCTAAACTCACATGGCTTTGAAGAGGGAGAATGTGAAGATAGAGTTGAGAGTCAGACAATCTCTTTTTAGTTAGAATGCTTCAAGGCACATATCAGGTCTCTTGGGAAGTCCACGGGCTGATCAGAGAGAGTAAAGACTTACTTATCAAAGTAAAAGGCCTCCAGTTGGCCCACTGTGCATGGACCCAGAACAAGGTTGCGGACTTAGTCGTAAAAGCTCAAGTCCATAATATCCTCCTACTCAACTGGGTTTTCAATACATCACAAGCTCTTTGGGATTTGTTATGCTCATAAGCCTGTTTAGTGTACTTATAAGCTTTTTAACATGAATGAAATGGCTTCCGTTTTTGACAAAAAAAAAATCGAGCACGATGGCCATGGTCTTTTGTTCCTGTGTACCAGTTTTATGTAAACAGAATTGTGGGTTGAAAATAGTGGTCGGACATTTTTTTATAAAGATCCAAGTGGGCCAGAAACTTAAATGAAAAGCAAAACAGCTTGCAAGAAAATACCTTAAAACTGAAGTTGGACTGCCATTTCAATTAAGTTTCCACAATTGGCCCAAGTCACTTTAGGACCTGTAAAAAGTTCGCATACCAATTTGATTAGGGAAAACAGGAAAGACAAGTCTCAACCTGCTGAGTTTTTGTAATCTGGGAATGCTAGACAGAAGGCTTGCCAGGTTCTTGCACTTATTTAAAGAGATAAGGTTTTCTATGAATGAAGTCTTTCAAATTGAAGTTCTTGCATTCCCTCTAACAAATAAGTTGTGGAGAAAGACAATGAAACCTACTCTGATAAACATTCTGAAGCATTCATGTTCAATGTGTTGAGTCCACGGCCTACAACTGATCCCACCATTCTTTATTGACATTGTGGGGGCACTCGTCAACATTGCCCAAAATCACAAGTTTTTCTATTAATATGTCTGTGAAATTTTATTATGATTTGTGATTTTTGTAAGAGAGAGAGAGAGAGAGAGAGAGAGAGAGAGAGAGAGAGCGTGTGTTGGTGAAGGAGGCGATCTTTCCTGACTTCAAAGAGAAAGACGAGGCAAAGAGAGGGGACGAATGAAGGGCACCACAATGTTTTCCACACAAAGTGCACGTCACATGGCAAGGTTTACGATGCTATTATTGATGGAGGAGGCTTCGAGAATGTTGTAGTAGCTGTGGTCGAGAAGTTGAAGTTGCCGATGAAAGATAATCCCTACCCCAGCAGGTCTCAATAGTTAAGGGAGGGAAATGAAAAAAGGTCTCCAACCCTATTTAGTTCAATTTTCTATTGCAAATAGATACCACGACGAAGTATGCTATGATGTGATTCCAATAGATGTGTCATATGTCACTTAGACGATCATAGCAATATTACCATCGAACTATTCATGATGGATTCGGAGACACTTATTCCTTCAAGAAGGATGGTGTATAGATTATTCTTGCACCATTAAAAATTGATAATTGCCCCAAGTAGGCAAAGGAAGAAATTGTTAAAACATCCTTGTCTGGATTAATAAAAGTCTAGGAGGAGACACATGTTGCATGTGCGCTAGTGGTACATGAAGAGAACGAAGAATCACATGAATTGCCTAGACAAGTGAAAAACCTTATGGCGAAGGGCCTGGTGGAAGAAAGTGCTAGTCCTTGGGCTCTGCTAGCTAGGCGGGGCCATCGGGCTGTTCGAGGCTCAGTTGGTCCGGGCCCATTTCTTTTCTAAATTAATTTTAATTCTTTTAATGAAAAAAAAAAAAAAAAAATTAAACTAATTTTTTCAATTTTTAAAAATAACAAGAAATTTAATTAAGAAAAATTTAATTTGAAAAAGCACCCATTCAATTAAAGCAAATTGAAATACAAGTATATCTTCGAGTAATTTGAAAAAGAAAATTACATGTAATGGTGCCCTACTAACAACAACACACAAATTACACCAAAGAGAATGTCTAATAAATTTGGTGTCTACGGTGCCCAGTTTCTCACCATAATTTAGATGATAGAATGTCGTTGTTGTCCTCTTGTTCATATTGGGCACTTTCCTCTAGAGCCAATTCTTGCAAAAACCAATCATGTCCAGCAAAAACCATTTCTAAATTTTCTGCCTACACTTTTTGTCTTCCAAGATCTGTTAGTTAGTATTAAACATGGGATCATAAATGCTGATGCGTTAGTAAGTCACGAGCCATGGTGAAAAGAATTGAAAAACTGGCAGCTTCCCTCTTCCATCATTTCAGAATGTTGATATTGTTTTTGCCAACTTTATCAATGTATTTGGAGTGATCTATTCCCAAGCACGTCTCCAACTCATTGGTAGACAAAGACAAAGACTTAACGGAAGATTCAGGGCGTTCTTCTTCTTCGTAACCACAGAAATTTCTGATCTTATTGGGAGAAATCGGGCATCATCATATATTATTTTTTATAACAAGCATCAATACACTTAACCATATATTGCTCGGTCATTTCATGAATATTCTACAAGACTTTTTAAAATATTTCCTAGAAACAATGTGTTTATAAAACCACAATAAACTGTTATTTTCTTTTAATCATTTTAAGCACGCTTTTACATGTGAAGATCATTTTTTCTTTCCTTTCTAAAAATGGATCTTAAGAATATGAATGGACAAAGGCTAGTTGCATTAATGATCCATTTTATTGATGCTGATTAAATAGCTGACAATTTGAACAAGTTTTTTACATGGCATCATTCTTAGTTTTAGAACTTTTTGAACCTGTTGACTTCTTTTTGAATTTTTTCAATATTCATGCGTCAAACATACATGAACATGAGATAATTTATGTTATTGTGATGATTGGATCTTTAAGAGTCATATAAGGGATACAAGTTGGCCATGCATAAGAAAAATTGATATCAAGAGGTCAAGAACTTTTTAATAGAGAAGATTACTTTGAGAATCTAAATTTCAATGCCATAACAAATATGGAAAAAATTTGCAAATAGTGTCAACAAAAAAAAATTACAATTAAGACGAATTCATTTATAAAGTCCTATAAATCGACTTTTATTAGCAGAGCATCTATCTATCTAATGGTGAAAACTATCCAATCATCTGATTTGTAACGTCTTGTAACTCTCCAACTAAAGAGAAAAATCAAACCAATCATCTGCCCACAGGGACGACATAGATTGCTTTTGTAGATAAAGTCTTTAACTCTTGACTCTTTTGCCCCACAATTATTTGGTTTTAAGATTCAGGAGCATGCTTTTGATTGAATACGAGTTAGGTTTTGTCATCTTGTGTTGTATCTTATGTGTTTTAGCTATTGTTGTTGCTCTATGTTTATAATTTGTGCTTGCCTGAGATGGGTCCTACCGATTTTGTCTCCTCCATCCATCAATCAAATTATTTTGATTAAATAGAAGACATGGTTAAAGGACTTTGATTTGCATATAGTTGGTGCGCCATATGCTCCAATTTCAGAAAAAAAAATGTACAAGTTACTATTAATAGATTAGCTATGGTGTCGGTTTACGATAATATGAATAAACTACTATTGCATCATGCCTTATTTTTAAAAATCACGGATTATTTTGCTTTCTATAGTTTTAGCAAACGCAAGAAGAATTCCCATCAACACTACAAGTGCAGAACGATGACACACTATCTGATGATGAAGAATGTGAAACAGAAGCTACTGGTGATGAAGCAAAGTGAAATCAAAATTGACGAAGAAAATGTGATAAAAACCAAGGGAAGGAATGGTATTTGATTCTGTAGAGGATCTATTAGAGTACTGCAAAAAGATATGCTAAACAAGTGGGATTGGGTGTCTCAAGGAGGAGCTTGAAAAATAGAGATGACGATAAGGTAAATACTTAGCTCTTGCATGTTCTCTTCATGGAAAGAGTGTATGTAGATGGAGCTAGTATAAGGATCTACAAGAACTTTAACTTGTCTGTTGTTGATGCAGCAGGGTATGAAAATCTTACCTTTGGCGCGAAAGATTGTCAAAATCATATTGAAAAGGAAAAAGACTTTGAACTGGAGATGGCGAAGCCAATCATAACTGTTTTGTTAGGATGCAAAATAGAACCACCGTCTTTTCTATGTGATGGAGTTGGATGATAGTTCCAGGTTAAAGAATGTTTCCCGGGCTGATGCAAGAAGTCGGCATTATATGAAAGTTTTGATGAAGTAGCAATCTTTGCTACTACATATTTGACCAATCAATATGAGATGCCTTTTGCACCTTTCGTGGATGTGAATCGTCATGGTCAATCCATACTTCTTGGTTGAGGGTTGGTGTCGAATGGGGATACTAACACATTCGTTTGGTTATTCAAATCGTGGCTCTTTTTGGATGGGAGGACGAGCGCCATTCGCTATTATCACCGACCAGGACAAGGCAATGCAAATTGCAGTTCAGCTTGTGTTCCCTGATTCTAAGCATCAATGGTGCTTGTGGCATATCATGAAAAGCGTTGCTGAAAAATTAAGTCGATATTCTGCATTTTAACTTATCACTCAATATAAAGGGCGTCCCACATCAAAAAGGAAGGAATCAAAAGTAGATCGTAGTAAAGAAGCAAAAGACTAAGGCTCGACAGACTAAGCGAAAGAAAAAAGAAAAGCAAGGAAAGCAAAGATGTGGTTTTGAAAATGGTAATTGGAAATTTATTGATATCCTTTTCTCTATTTCATATCATAAGATGTACCTCTTATTTGGTGGTAATCTCATGTTTTTGGGATTAAATGGAGCAAAAAGGAAATAAAAATGGAGTCTCCATGCTTACAGTTCTTGCTTTTTATTATGAAAATATTTTCACTCTTAAAATGGTTTCTGTATGAATCTCAAGTGT